>CM019702.1:66263052-66539535 GCA_009760885.1 Achatina immaculata
TTTTACAATGCTCATTTAAGTGCATCCATTACATCTTCAATAAAATATCCCAGTGTCAGTGTATGTGTGTGTCTTGACTACACATAATGGTATAAAACATATTGTTTGTTTATGAGTCTGTGCTATAACTAAAGTATAATCATATTTGTGTTTCAGTACAGATGATCATTTATTATTTTCATTAGGAAAAAAATCAAAATATTTGTAACGAACGTTGTTTTGGTATACATATAAAAAACATATTATTATCTACACGCAGACAGGCTGTGTCCTGTCCACACTTGTATGTTATCTCCACTCAGCCAGCCTGTGTCCCGTCCACTCTTGTATGTTATCTCCACTCAGCCAGGCTGTGTACGGTCCACTCTTGTACGTTATCTGCACTCAGCCAGCCTGTGTCCTGTCTACTCTTACTGCACTCAGCCAGCTGTGTCCTGTCCACTCTGTATGTTATCTGCACTCAGCCAGGCTGTCTTCTGTCTACTCTTGTACGTTTCTGCACTCGGCCAGGCTGTCCTGTCCACTCTTGTATGTTATCTATACTCAGCCAGGCTATGTCCTGTCTACTCTTACTGCACTCAGCCAGGCTGTGTCCTGTCCACTCTTGTACGTTATCTGCACGCAGACAGGCTGTGTCCTGTCCACTCTTGTACGTTATCTGCACTCGGACAGGCTGTGTCCTGTCCACTCTTGTACGTTATCTGCACTCGGTCAGGCTGTGTCCTGTCCACTCTTGTACGTTATCTGCACTCGGCCAGGCTGTGTACGGTCCACTCTTGTATGTTATCTATACTCAGCCAGGCTGTGTCCTGTCTACTCTGTACGTTACTGCACTCAGCCAGGCTGTGTCCTGTCTACTCTTACTGCACTCAGCCAGGCTGTGTCCTGTCCACACTTGTATGTTATCTGCATTCAGCCAGGCTGTGTCCTGTCCACACTTGTATGTTATCTGCACTCAGCCAGGCTGTGTCCTGTCCACACTTCTATGTTATCTACACTCAGCCAGGCTGTCTTCTGTCTACTCTTGTACGTTTCTGCACTCGGCCAGCTGTGTCCTGTCCACACTTCTATGTTATCTACACGCAGACAGGCTGTGTCCTGTCCACTCTTGTACGTTATCTACACGCAGACAGGCTGTGTCCTGTCCACTCTTGTACGTTATCTGCACGCAGACAGGCTGTGTCCTGTCCACTCTTGTACGTTATCTGTACTCAGCCAGGCTGCGTCCTGTCCACTCTGTATGTTATCTGCAATCAGCCAGGCTGTGGCCTGTCTACTCTTACTGCACTCAGCCAGGAGTGTTTAATCCACCCACCCACCCACCCTCATCTCTCCCTTCCTCCTTCCTCACTACCACCCCAAAAGTAACAATTATTTTATAAATTAAGACAATTAATCTCTTGCATTCTTTCCTTTTACAATAAGCAAAAAGCTTTTACAACGTATTCAAGAAATTTCTTTTGTTATTTTTAAGATCCATAATTTTATGAATGCCTCGTGTGTTTGTTTATTTTACAATGCTCATTTAAGTGCATCCATTACATCTTCAATAAAATATCCCAGTGTCAGTGTATGTGTGTGTCTTGACTACACATAATGGTATAAAACATATTGTTTGTTTATGAGTCTGTGCTATAACTAAAGTATAATCATATTTGTGTTTCAGTACAGATGATCATTTATTATTTTCATTAGGAAAAAAATCAAAATATTTGTAACGAACGTTGTTTTGGTATACATATAAATAAAACATATTATTATATCTACACGTGAGACTGATGCACGAACAAGAAAGTACTCACCATTTCCCGTTTATATTCCATCACAAACGTTTGTACGAATATCTTCTTCCTGCTCTGTGTTCATCTTCTCTACGCACGCGATCGGTGGAATGTTATCTCTGAGTTTTCTGCATAGATATTTTGTCGGAGGCAGTCGCCACTGGAATAAGTCAGAAATATGTCTTGTCTTCTCACTTGGATGACCATAGGTTCAAGACCCACTACCGTGGAATCAGATCCAGAAATGGGTAAAATCCGAAGCCCGTGAATAACTGTCTGTAAGGCGAGTGGCACTTAAATGGAGTTCACTCAATGTTAAAGGTGAATGAAAAGATAAAAATATAAACAGGTTGTCGTGACTGTAGCTAGAACAAATACCTTAAGTATTCAAGTCTCACAATTTTTCAAGAAGAGTCTCAGCACAGTGTATGTACACGTCATCCGGCCGTAAATAGAAACAACATTGTTAGCGAGGTCTGAACTCGCTACCTTTGGACCCAGATTCCTAAGAGACATAGATTTGTTCTCGATCGCAAACAGTGAAACCAATTTCTGTGAGAAAGAAGAAGAAGAAGAAGAACATGAGAGCACGAGAAATTCAATGTTACCCATCAATGTCACCAGTAAGCGACTTCGTTCGAGTTCAGAGGTCATAAGCAAAGACAAACAAACTCATACAGGCGTAGAGGTATACGAACATACAAACATACGTGAACTGATAAACATGATTTTAAAGTGGAAACAGGGATGATGAATGGTTATGGTGCAATTTTTGCTAAGAAAAGTCTCAAAACTTTAAAATGTCATAAAATTTCTAGAACTTAATCACAAAACTGAATCCTCGAAAAAGAATTCTGATTTGAGTCTTTATATAAACCATTACTCACATCTCCTTGTTAAATGTTGGAATGTATTTTGTCAATACTCACTGATATTCTCATGTTTCTCGTCAATACCGCATTGATTATCACATGTTTCTTGTCCATACCGAAATGATATTCACTAATTGTAGACAAAATTTCAGTAGTTCATATACTAAATGTTTATACTAATTCAACAATCGTTCATTCTAAATGTTTATACTAATTCAGCAATTGTTAATTATAAATGTTTATATTCAATCAGCAATCGTTAATTCTAAATGTTTATACTAATTCAGCAATCGTTAATTCTAAATGTTTATACTAATTCAGCAATCGTTAATTCTAAATGTTTATACTAATTCAGCAATCGTTAATTCTAAATGTTTATACTAATTCAGCAATCGTTAATTCTAAATGGTTATACTAATGCAGCAATCGTTAATTCTAAGTGTTTATACTAATGCAGCAATCGTTAATTCTAAATGTTTATACTAATTCAGCAATCGTTAATTCTAAATGTTTATACTAATTCAGCAATCGTTAATTCTAAATGTTTATACTAATTCAGCAATCGTTAATTCTAAATGTTTATACTAATTCAGCAATCGTTAATTCTAAATGTTTATACTAATTCAGCAATCGTTAATTCTAAATGTTTATACTAATTCAGCAATCGTTAATTCTAAATGTTTATACTAATTCAGCAATCGTTAATTCTAAATGTTTATACTAATTCAGCAATCGTTAATTCTAAATGTTTATACTAATTCAGCAATCGTTAATTCTAAATGTTTATACTAATTCAGCAATCGTTAATTCTAAATGTTTATACTAATTCAGCAATCGTTAATTCTAAATGTTTATACTAATTCAGCAATCGTTAATTCTAAATGTTTATACTAATTCAGCAATCGTTAATTCTAAATGTTTATACTAATTCAGCAATCGTTAATTCTAAATGTTTATACTAATTCAGCAATCGTTAATTCTAAATGTTTATACTAATTCAGCAATCGTTAATTCTAAATGTTTATACTAATTCAGCAATCGTTAATTCTAAATGTTTATACTAATTCAGCAATCGTTAATTCTAAATGTTTATACTAATTCAGCAATCGTTAATTCTAAATGTTTATACTAATTCAGCAATCGTTAATTCTAAATGTTTATACTAATTCAGCAATCGTTAATTCTAAATGTTTATACTAATTCAGCAATCGTTAATTCTAAATGTTTATACTAATTCAGCAATCGTTAATTCTAAATGTTTATACTAATTCAGCAATCGTTAATTCTAAATGTTTATACTAATTCAGCAATCGTTAATTCTAAATGTTTATACTAATTCAGCAATCGTTAATTCTAAATGTTTATACTAATTCAGCAATCGTTAATTCTAAATGTTTATACTAATTCAGCAATCGTTAATTCTAAATGTTTATACTAATTCAGCAATCGTTAATTCTAAATGTTTATACTAATTCAGCAATCGTTAATTCTAAATGTTTATACTAATTCAGCAATCGTTAATTCTAAATGTTTATACTAATTCAGCAATCGTTAATTCTAAATGTTTATACTAATTCAGCAATCGTTAATTCTAAATGTTTATACTAATTCAGCAATCGTTAATTCTAAATGTTTATACTAATTCAGCAATCGTTAATTCTAAATGTTTATACTAATTCAGCAATCGTTAATTCTAAATGTTTATACTAATTCAGCAATCGTTAATTCTAAATGTTTATACTAATTCAGCAATCGTTAATTCTAAATGTTTATACTAATTCAGCAATCGTTAATTCTAAATGTTTATACTAATTCAGCAATCGTTAATTCTAAATGTTTATACTAATTCAGCAATCGTTAATTCTAAATGTTTATACTAATTCAGCAAGGCTGTCTTCTGTCTACTCTTGTATGTTATCTTCACTCAGCCAGGCTGTGTACGGTCCACTCTTGTATGTTATCTTCACTCAGCCAGGCTGTGTCCTGTCCACTCTTGTACGTTATCTGCACTCGGCCAGGCTGTGTCCTGTCCACTCTTGTACGTTATCTGCACTCGGCCAGGCTGTGTCCTGTCCACTCTTGTACGTTATCTGCACTCGGCCAGGCTGTGTCCTGTCCACTCTTGTACGTTATCTGCACTCGGCCAGGCTGTGTCCTGTCCACTCTTGTACGTTATCTGTACTCAGCCAGGCTGTCTTCTGTCTACTCTTGTATGTTATCTTCACTCAGCCAGGCTGTCTTCTGTCTACTCTTGTATGTTATCTATACTCAGCCAGGCTGTGTACGGTCCACTCTTGTATGTTATCTATACTCAGCCAGGCTGTGTACGGTCCACTCTTGTATGTTATCTTCACTCAGCCAGGCTGTGGCCTGTCTACTCTTACTGCACTCAGCCAGCCTGTGTCCCGTTCACTCTTGTACGTTATCTGCACTCAGCCAGGCTGTGTACGGTCCACTCTTGTATGTTATCTATACTCAGCCAGGCTGTGCTCTGTCTACTCTTGTATGTTATCTCCACTCAGCCAGGCTGTGCTCTGTCTACTCTTGTATGTTATCTCCACTCAGCCAGGCTGTGCTCTGTCTACTCTTGTATGTTATCTCCACTCAGCCAGCCTGTGTCCCGTTCACTCTTGTATGTTATCTGCACTCAGCCAGGCTGTCTTCTGTCTACTCTTGTATGTTATCTGCACTCAGCCAGGCTGTCTTCTGTCTACTCTTGTATGTTATCTTCACTCAGCCAGGCTGTCTTCTGTCTACTCTTGTATGTTATCTGTACTCAGCCAGGCTGTCTTCTGTCTACTCTTGTATGTTATCTATACTCAGCCAGGCTGTGCTCTGTCTACTCTTGTATGTTATCTCCACTCAGCCAGGCTGTGCTCTGTCTACTCTTGTATGTTATCTCCACTCAGCCAGGCTGTGCTCTGTCTACTCTTGTATGTTATCTCCACTCAGCCAGGCTGTCTTCTGTCTACTCTTGTATGTTATCTTCACTCAGCCAGGCTGTCTTCTGTCTACTCTTGTATGTTATCTCCACTCAGCCAGGCTGTCTTCTGTCTACTCTTGTATGTTATCTCCACTCAGCCAGCCTGTGCTCCTGTCCACTCTTGTATGTTATCTCCACTCAGCCAGGCTGTGCTCTGTCTACTCTTGTATGTTATCTGCACTCGGTCAGCCTGTGTCCTGTCCACTCTGTATGTTATCTGCACTCAGCCAGGCTGTGCTCTGTCTACTCTTGTATGTTATCTCCACTCAGCCAGGCTGTGCTCTGTCTACTCTTGTATGTTATCTGCACTCAGCCAGGCTGTGCCCTGTCTACTCTTGTACGTTATCTGCACTCAGCCAGCCTGTGTCCCTGTCTACTCTTGTACGTTATCTGCACTCGGCCAGCCTGTGTCCTGTCTACTCTTGTATGTTATCTTCACTCAGCCAGGCTGTGTACGGTCCACTCTTGTACGTTATCTGCACGCAGACAGGCTGTGTCCTGTCTACTCTTACTGCACTCAGCCAGCCTGTGTCCTGTCTACTCTTGTATGTTATCTCCACTCAGCCAGCCTGTGTCCTGTCCACTCTGTATGTTATCTGCACTGCCTTCATGGTGTAAGATAACAGCACTGTCTTCATGGTGTAAGATAACAGCACTGTCTTCATGGTGTAAGATAACAGCACTGTCTTCATGGTGTAAGATAACAGCACTGTCTTCATGGTGTAAGATAACAGCACTGTCTTCATGGTGTAAGATAACAGCACTGTCTTCATGGTGTAAGATAACAGCACTGTCTTCATGGTGTAAGATAACAGCACTGTCTTCATGGTGTAAGATAACAGCACTGCCTTCATGGTGTAAGATAACATCACTGTCTTCATGGTGTAAGATAACAGCACTGCCTTCATGGTGTAAGATAACAGCACTGTCTTCATGGTGTAAGATAACAGCACTGTCTTCATGGTGTAAGATAACAGCACTGCCTTCATGGTGTAAGATAACAGCACTGTCTTCATGGTGTAAGATAACAGCACTGTCTTCATGGTGTAAGATAACAGCACTGTCTTCATGGTGTAAGATAACAGCACTGCCTCATGGTGTAAGATAACAGCACTGTCTTCATGGTGTAATATAACAGCACTGTCTTCATGGTGTAAGATAACAGCACCGCCTTCATGGTGTAAGATAAGAGCAGTGCCTTCATGGTGTAAGATAACAGCACTGTCTTCATGGTGTAAGATAACAGCACTGTCTTCATGGTGTAAGATAACAGCACTGTCTTCATGGTGTAAGATAACAGCACTGCCTTCATGGTGTAAGATAACAGCACTGTCTTCATGGTGTAAGATAACAGCACTGCCTTCATGGTGTAAGATAACAGCACTGTCTTCATGGTGTAAGATAACAGCACTGTCTTCATGGTGTAAGATAACAGCACTGTCTTCATGGTGTAAGATAACAGCACTGTCTTCATGGTGTAAGATAACAGCACTGTCTTCATGGTGTAAGATAACAGCACTGCCTCATGGTGTAAGATAACACTGTCTTCATGGTGTAAGATAACAGCACTGTCTTCATGGTGTAAGATAACAGCACTGCCTTCATGGTGTAAGATAACAGCACTGTCTTCATGGTGTAAGATAACAGCACTGCCTTCATGGTGTAAGATAACAGCACTGCCTTCATGGTGTAAGATAACAGCACTGTCTTCATGGTGTAAGATAACAGCACTGTCTTCATGGTGTAAGATAACAGCACTGTCTTCATGGTGTAAGATAACAGCACTGTCTTCATGGTGTAAGATAACAGCACTGTCTTCATGGTGTAAGATAACAGCACTGCCTTCATGGTGTAAGATAACAGCACTGCCTTCATGGTGTAAGATAACAGCACTGCCTTCATGGTGTAAGATAACAGCACTGCCTTCATGGTGTAAGATAACAGCACTGTCTTCATGGTGTAAGATAACAGCACTGTCTTCATGGTGTAAGATAACAGCACTGTCTTCATGGTGTAAGATAACAGCACTGCCTTCATGGTGTAAGATAACAGCACTGCCTTCATGGTGTAAGATAACAGCACTGTCTTCATGGTGTAAGATAACAGCACTGTCTTCATGGTGTAAGTTTTGCCATTCCTATTCTTGTCTTTATCTCCGTCTCACATCTCCCATCTTCAGTTAATGTATGTCCTAGGTAGCTGTAGTCTGTCACTTGTTCCAGTCTCTCTTTGTTTACGGCTATATCCATCTGTGGCTTCTGGTCTTTCCTGCTGAAGTTCACTACTTTGGTCTTCTTGACACTGATCTCAAGTCCCCATTCTTGACTTGTGTTGTGTATCATATCTATTAATTTCTTTAGGTTTTGTAGATTCTCTGCTAGAAGGAATGCATCATCCGCATATCTTAAATTGTATATTTTTCTCCCCTTATGTTCAGTCCCGGTAGTTCATATGAGTATTTGAATATGTTCTCTGTGTACAGGTCGAATAGACAGAACACATCCTTGTCTCACTCCCTTCTTTATGGGTAAAAGGTGATAGCGACTGCAGTAAAACTAGTTCTAGTAATAAAGGTAAATACAGGTGTATGGTGCAGTTTTATGCGGCGACAGAGGGAATGAGGAAAAAACAAATAGCAGAAATTTTGAGAGTAACATGAGAATGATTACATGAAAAACATACATCTAATGAAAAATTGGCAAACTACTTTGTGAGCCCTATGTGACGTTTAACGGCACAGGAAGGATATAAGTATAAGTATACATCTAATATTTTGGCGTGAGCCTTTCTCAAGGGTTACATACACAAACACAACCACCACATATAACTAAAAGAACATGAAAATGAAAAATTTAGCTTTGTGGTATCCTCCTAGAAAGAAAACACCCGAATGCATCCTAGAAGCGAGGAAAATTTTCATTCGCCTACAGACGGGACAAGAACCTCAGGGACCTTATAGTTAGAAGTCGCCTTAAGACAGATGACACTTTTTATGGTACCAGACGTTGCGGACGTCGTAGTTGCAACACTTGCCCGTTTGTTATAGAGGCTAGCCAGGTTCCCTTCCCTGAGTCCACGTTATCAGTTCAGGAGGGTTTCATCTGAAATTCACGCAATGTTATTTATGCCATTATGTGCAAACATTGTGATATGAAGTACATAATAGAGACCGGTTTACGCTTAGGATATCGTTTTCGTCAATATCTTAACGACATTTCCAAGAGGGCGTGGACCCCTGTACCAAAGCACTTTTGCCAAAGTGACCACAGGGGAAAAAAGGACTTTTCTGTTAGTGTGAACCGCTCCTGTGCTTCTTATGTACGATTTCGGAGAGCCATAGAACAGCGACTTATTTTCCAGGCAATCTGTCTCACCTAGCTGGAATTAACAATGTTTTCAGCTTCCTTTAAACTTCTTTAGATTTTCGTTTATTTTCTGCGATTCATACTTTTTTTTTTTCATTTCTTCATTCTTCACTTACACATTATATCCCAGCTTCCCTCCCTCCCCCCTTCCCCACCACCACCTGCTTTTCTCGCGGCCTACAGGTGTTTATTTCCTCCCCCCCCCGTCTCGTCCCTGCGACTTTTTCTCTCCCCCCCCCCCCCATCTCTCCCTTTCCCCGCCTCTGATATCGATTGGTTGTATCCGCTTTCCTATGTGATCCTCGCTTCTAGGACGAACAGTTGCCTCTCTTGTTCCACTATTCTGTCTGAAACCAAACTGTTCTTCACTAACTTTTTTTTATCAATTTTTTTTCTTCTTTCGGCGATAACTTTGAGGAGAATTTTAGTTACATGACTCATCAGACTTATAGTTCTAAAATCTAAGCAGTCCGTGGCTTGCGATCTCTTGGGTAATGCCACAAACTCTGAGTGTTTCTGTTCTTGAGGTATAGTCCCAGACTGTATATATTATTACATATTTCTGTTATTTCTTCGATTCCAAATTCTTTCAGCGCTTTTATCGTTTCTATGGCAACGCCATCTGGTCAAGCTGCTTACTCAACCTTTTCTCATCTTGTTTATGCTTCTTTCAATCTTTCTTTTCATTATTGATGGACTATCTGTGTTTCTACTCTTATTTTTCTTTTTAGTTTGATACAGGGGTTTTCCTTGGTAACACCGTCAGGATTTTGTCCGTCATCACAATTACTAGTACCGACCTCTGCCTCACACTCTTCCCCAGTGTTAAAATTAGATCTATCTGGCCTGGGGGACTCACCACCAGATCTTAAATTGTATATTTTTCTCCCCTTATGTTCAGTCCCGGTAGTTCATATGAGTATTTGAATATGTTCTCTGTGTACAGGTCGAATAGACAGAACACATCCTTGTCTCACTCCCTTCTTTATGGGTAAAAGGTGATAGCGACTGCAGTAAAACTAGTTCTAGTAATAAAGGTAAATACAGGTGTATGGTGCAGTTTTATGCGGCGACAGAGGGAATGAGGAAAAAACAAATAGCAGAAATTTTGAGAGTAACATGAGAATGATTACATGAAAAACATACATCTAATGAAAAATTGGCAAACTACTTTGTGAGCCCTATGTGACGTTTAACGGCACAGGAAGGATATAAGTATAAGTATACATCTAATATTTTGGCGTGAGCCTTTCTCAAGGGTTACATACACAAACACAACCACCACATATAACTAAAAGAACATGAAAATGAAAAATTTAGCTTTGTGGTATCCTCCTAGAAAGAAAACACCCGAATGCATCCTAGAAGCGAGGAAAATTTTCATTCGCCTACAGACGGGACAAGAACCTCAGGGACCTTATAGTTAGAAGTCGCCTTAAGACAGATGACACTTTTATGGTACCAGACGTTGCGGACGTCGTAGTTGCAACACTTGCCCGTTTGTTATAGAGGCTAGCCAGGTTCCCTTCCCTGAGTCCACGTTATCAGTTCAGGAGGGTTTCATCTGAAATTCACGCAATGTTATTTATGCCATTATGTGCAAACATTGTGATATGAAGTACATAATAGAGACCGGTTTACGCTTAGGATATCGTTTTCGTCAATATCTTAACGACATTTCCAAGAGGGCGTGGACCCCTGTACCAAAGCACTTTTGCCAAAGTGACCACAGGGGAAAAAAGGACTTTTCTGTTAGTGTGAACCGCTCCTGTGCTTCTTATGTACGATTTCGGAGAGCCATAGAACAGCGACTTATTTTCCAGGCAATCTGTCTCACCTAGCTGGAATTAACAATGTTTTCAGCTTCCTTTAAACTTCTTTAGATTTTCGTTTATTTTCTGCGATTCATACTTTATTTTTTTTTCATTTCTTCATTCTTCACTTACACATTATATCCCAGCTTCCCTCCCTCCCCCCTTCCCCACCACCACCTGCTTTTCTCGCGGCCTACAGGTGTTTATTTCCTCCCCCCCCCGTCTCGTCCCTGCGACTTTTTCTCTCCCCCCCCCCCCCATCTCTCCCTTTCCCCGCCTCTGATATCGATTGGGTGTATCCGCTTTCCTTTGTGATCCTCGCTTCTAGGACGAACAGTTGCCTCTCTTGTTCCACTATTCTGTCTGAAACCAAACTGTTCTTCACTAACTTTTTTTTATCAATTTTTTTTCTTCTTTCGGCGATAACTTTGAGGAGAATTTTAGTTACATGACTCATCAGACTTATAGTTCTAAAATAACAGCACTGTCTTCATGGTGTAAGATAACAGCACTGTCTTCATGGTGTAAGATAACAGCACTGTCTTCATGGTGTAAGATAACAGCACTGTCTTCATGTTGTATGTTTTGCCATTCCTATTCTTGTCTTTATCTCCGTCTCACATCTCCCATCTTCAGTTAATGTATGTCCTAGGTAGCTGTAGTCTGTCACTTGTTCCAGTCTCTCTTTGTTTACGGCTATATCCATCTGTGGCTTCTGGTCTTTCCTGCTGAAGTTCACTACTTTGGTCTTCTTGACACTGATCTCAAGTCCCCATTCTTGACTTGTGTTGTGTATCATATCTATTAATTTCTTTAGGTTTTGTAGATTCTCTGCTAGAAGGAATGCATCATCCGCATATCTTAAATTGTATATTTTTCTCCCCTTATGTTCAGTCCCGGTAGTTCATATGAGTATTTGAATATGTTCTCTGTGTACAGGTCGAATAGACAGAACACATCCTTGTCTCACTCCCTTCTTTATGGGTAAAAGGTGATAGCGACTGCAGTAAAACTAGTTCTAGTAATAAAGGTAAATACAGGTGTATGGTGCAGTTTTATGCGGCGACAGAGGGAATGAGGAAAAAACAAATAGCAGAAATTTTGAGAGTAACATGAGAATGATTACATGAAAAACATACATCTAATGAAAAATTGGCAAACTACTTTGTGAGCCCTATGTGACGTTTAACGGCACAGGAAGGATATAAGTATAAGTATACATCTAATATTTTGGCGTGAGCCTTTCTCAAGGGTTACATACACAAACACAACCACCACATATAACTAAAAGAACATGAAAATGAAAAATTTAGCTTTGTGGTATCCTCCTAGAAAGAAAACACCCGAATGCAT
Source organism: Achatina immaculata (assembly GCA_009760885.1). Classification (NCBI taxonomy): domain Eukaryota; kingdom Metazoa; phylum Mollusca; class Gastropoda; order Stylommatophora; family Achatinidae; genus Lissachatina; species Lissachatina immaculata. The sequence continues at coordinate 66,275,221 of CM019702.1, forward strand.
CCTAGAAGCGAGGAAAATTTTCATTCGCCTACAGACGGGACAAGAACCTCAGGGACCTTATAGTTAGAAGTCGCCTTAAGACAGATGACACTTTTTATGGTACCAGACGTTGCGGACGTCGTAGTTGCAACACTTGCCCGTTTGTTATAGAGGCTAGCCAGGTTCCCTTCCCTGAGTCCACGTTATCAGTTCAGGAGGGTTTCATCTGAAATTCACGCAATGTTATTTATGCCATTATGTGCAAACATTGTGATATGAAGTACATAATAGAGACCGGTTTACGCTTAGGATATCGTTTTCGTCAATATCTTAACGACATTTCCAAGAGGGCGTGGACCCCTGTACCAAAGCACTTTTGCCAAAGTGACCACAGGGGAAAAAAGGACTTTTCTGTTAGTGTGAACCGCTCCTGTGCTTCTTATGTACGATTTCGGAGAGCCATAGAACAGCGACTTATTTTCCAGGCAATCTGTCTCACCTAGCTGGAATTAACAATGTTTTCAGCTTCCTTTAAACTTCTTTAGATTTTCGTTTATTTTCTGCGATTCATACTTTTTTTTTTTCATTTCTTCATTCTTCACTTACACATTATATCCCAGCTTCCCTCCCTCCCCCCTTCCCCACCACCACCTGCTTTTCTCGCGGCCTACAGGTGTTTATTTCCTCCCCCCCCCGTCTCGTCCCTGCGACTTTTTCTCTCCCCCCCCCCCCCATCTCTCCCTTTCCCCGCCTCTGATATCGATTGGTTGTATCCGCTTTCCTATGTGGAAAATTATCCTCGCTTCTAGGACGAACAGTTGCCTCTCTTGTTCCACTATTCTGTCTGAAACCAAACTGTTCTTCACTAACTTTTTTTTATCAATTTTTTTTCTTCTTTCGGCGATAACTTTGAGGAGAATTTTAGTTACATGACTCATCAGACTTATAGTTCTAAAATCTAAGCAGTCCGTGGCTTGCGATCTCTTGGGTAATGCCACAAACTCTGAGTGTTTCTGTTCTTGAGGTATAGTCCCAGACTGTATATATTATTACATATTTCTGTTATTTCTTCGATTCCAAATTCTTTCAGCGCTTTTATCGTTTCTATGGCAACGCCATCTGGTCAAGCTGCTTACTCAACCTTTTCTCATCTTGTTTATGCTTCTTTCAATCTTTCTTTTCATTATTGATGGACTATCTGTGTTTCTACTCTTATTTTTCTTTTTAGTTTGATACAGGGGTTTTCCTTGGTAACACCGTCAGGATTTTGTCCGTCATCACAATTACTAGTACCGACCTCTGCCTCACACTCTTCCCCAGTGTTAAAATTAGATCTATCTGGCCTGGGGGACTCACCACCAGATCTTTTTCCTATTTGACTTTCCATGATTGCTGCTTGGGTTTCTTGGTATGTTTCCAGAAGGTAGTTTACCATTGCTTTCCTTCCGGGCAGTGACTGTACTCCACCTTGCCCAAGGGTGTCCCGTAGACTAACGGAGGTAAGGAGGCGTCTTACTTCTCCTTTGATAGGGGATACCCCTACCCCGCTAACCATTAATAATAAGAGTAGGAACATGGAATGTAAGAAGTATGTATGAGGGAAAATATCAAGTAATAAGTGACGAGATGAAAAGAACGCGGATACACATTTTGGGAATCTGCGAACATCGATGGAAAGGATCAGGACACTTTAAGAGCGAGAATGATAATATATTTATATATTCTGGCGGAGAAGTAGGAGGAAAGAATGGAGTGGCTTTTTATTTGGACAAATCAACATCAAAAGCATTACTAGGCTACAATCCAGTAAGTGATAGAATCCTAACAATCAGACTCAAGGGCATTCCTAGAAATGTAACAGTCATCCAGGTATATGCACCTACATCAGCAGCAGAAGAAGATGAAGTAGAACATTTTTATAACACACTGCAGACGACAATGGACCAGGTACGGAAAAATGATATTGTATTTATAATGGGTGATTTTAATGCAAAAATTGGTACAGAAAGAGCAGAAGATGAAGGACAAGTTGTAGGGAAATTTAGCATAGGACACAGAAATGAGGCAGGTGACAATCTAATGGCGTTTTGTATGGAAAATGAGCTAATGATCGCTAACACACTTTTTAAACAACATCCAAGAAGACTTTACACATGGACATCACCTGATGGGAAAACCAGGAATCAAATAGATTACATTTTAGTGCAGAGAAGGTGGAGGTCAAGCATAACATCAGTAAAAACTTTACCAAGTGCTTATTGTGACACGGACCATGAGTTATTAATAGCAGACATGAAGATAAAGCTAAAAAAGATAGTTATGGGATCAAGACCACTCCGCTTTGACCTTACAAATATACCAGAACAATACGGTATAGAAGTGAAGAACCGTTTCGAAATCCTGATGGCTGTACAGGAAGAGATGACACCAGATGAATTGGCTACGCAGGCCAAAGATATCTTAGTAACAACAGCTAAAGACATGGTTCCAGTAAAGAAAACACAAAAGAATAGATGGATCACAGCAGGTACACTAGAACTGATAAAACAATGTAGAGAAATGAAGACGCAATGGAGAGTGACAAACAACAACAAAGATAAATATAAAACTTTAACAAAAGAAGTACGAAGAAACATAAGAAAAGACAAAAAACAATACATACAAGATTGTTGTGAAAGAATAGAAGAACATCAGAGGTGTGGAAGAGATAGTGAAATGTTTAAAGAAATGAAGACATTGACGAGAAATGTCACACCTAAGCTAAATGTAATTTGTGATGAGATGGGGAATACCCTGACAGAGACAGAGGAAGTTTTGAAAAGATGGAAGGAATATTGCAAAAGAATGTATGAAACAACCGACTGTGGAAGCAGAAATCAACAGTGTGAATTATTATTGGAGGAGAAAGAACCCGAGCCGACAATGGAAGAAGTTTTATGGGCAATAAAGAGTCTGAAAAATGGTAAATCACCAGGATGTGATGAGATAACCGCTGAATTTATTAAAGCAGGAGGAAAGGAGTGTGCAACAATCTATCATGCACTATGTAAAAAGATATGGTATTCAGGTATTTGGCCAAAAGAATGGAAAAGAACTGTATTCATACCACTGCCAAAAAAGGGTAACCTGAAATTATGCACCAACTACAGAACTGTTGCCCTGATTAGTCATGCCAGTAAAATTCTGTTAAAAATCATAATGGGTAGACTTCGAAAGAAAATAGAAGAAGAAGTCAATATGGTCCAAGCTGGCTTCAGGCAAGGAAGAGGATCAAGAGATCATATATTCAATCTAAGATTAATAATAGAGAAATGCAGGGAGTTTAATGTGAATCTATATTTATCCTTTATAGACTACTCAAAGGCATTTGATTGTGTACAACACCAGAAACTTTGGGAAATAATGGAAAAAATGGGATTTCCAACACATTTGATACAATTAACATCACTGCTGTATTTAGACCAACAAGCAGCAGTAAGAATAAATGGTGAAACAACAAGTTGGTTTGACATAAAACAAGGGGTCCGTCAGGGGTGCATATTGTCACCCTACTTATTTAACTTGTATACTGAAAATATAATGAGGAATGTTAGAGAAGATGTAGACAAAGAATATTACGATGCCATAACAGTTGGAGGTTATGAAATACCAGAGATTAGATATGCTGATGACACAGTATTGCTGTCCACAACACAAGAAGGAATGGAAAAACTAATTATGTCAGTCCGCAAGAACAGCGAAGAGCAGAACCTATATCTTAATGCAAAGAAAACTAAAGTGATGACAACTGACAAAACAGACAAGGCAACTGAAATATGTATCAGTGAGGAAAAACTGGAAGAAGTGGAGAGTTTTGAATATCTTGGATCACTACTAACTAATAATGGAGATACAATGAGGGAAATTAAAAGGAGGACATCTATTGCTCTTCAGAAAGTAAAACAAATAAAGAATCTGTGGAGAGGAGCAGACAGAACCACAAAAATAAGATTTTTAAGGGCATGCATCTTTCCCATCGCAACATATGCCTGTGAGACCTGGACACTTAACAAAACAGCTGAGAAGCACATAAATGCCTTTGAATGTAAATGCTATAGAAGAGTTCTCCAAATATCGTGGACACAAAAAAGAACAAATATATCTATACTACAAGAGCTTAAAATTGAAGAAGGCTGGCTAGTAAAGAGGATTAAAGAGAGAAAACTTAAATATTTTGGACACATAAAACGTCATGATACTTTAGAGAAGACCGTATTGGAAGGATACATAATGGGAAAAAGAAAAAGAGGAAGACCGAAACGAAGATGGCTGCAAGACATCGTTGATGATCTGGAAATGGATGCAGCAGCAGCAGGCCATCTTGCTCACAACCGAGAGGCCTACAGGAGTGCTGTTTGGGAGGCAAAGTTCCGCAAGGGACAAGCAAAGGAATGAATGAATGATCTGTGTTTCTTATGGCTGACTTTTGGGCTCTGTTATTTTCAAATGGGTCTCTTATTTAATCTGCCCATCTTTTTGCTATTTCATCTTCTTCGCTTATTATTTGACCTTTTCATTCTTGATGCCTCCGCTGCTGTTTGTCATATACTTTCTTCTGGTAGTGAGTGCTATTTCTTCATGTACTCTTCCTGTATTGTGAGCGTTATTCATTTCTTCTATAGCTTTACAATTTTCCTCTGTCCACTTTTCTTTGGATTGTCTGCACATATGTCATATTTCTTTCTCAATATCTTTATATTTCAGTGAGTTTTTAGCTTCCTTTCTTTCTCTCATGCGAGTTAATATATCTTTTGTCATTCAACTCTTCTCTCTGTTGCTGTTTCTTCTTAGCAAGTTATTGTCTGCATCTTCTATAATTTATGTTAGACACTGCCATTTTACACCAGATCTCTCTTGTAAAGCTTCTCTTCTGTATTGTTCTGTTCCTTCATTTAGCAGAGATTCATATTTGTTTTTCACCTCCAATAAATATTTATATCTTACATCCTTAATTTTCATTACATCATTTACTACATCATTAAACGATACATAGGGCTCGCATAGTTGTTTGCCAAGTTTTCCTGTTTTCGGCGAGTTTTTCAACTTCATCAAGGGATGTTATGTCCACTAAACTGGCTTCTCTTAACAATGTCCTCTTTAGAGTTTCACGTTGTCGACCTCTTTTTCTTTGACCTGATGTGTTCTATTTGATAGCTTGTTTTGGTATTCTCTGGTTATCTCTTCTCATCACATGGCCTACATATGTCCATCTTCTTATTCTGATCACTCATGAGACAGGTTGTTGTTTGCTCATCTGTCTTATCTCTGCTCTCTTCTTAAATTCGTTCCACTTTATACCAAGAATTTTCATGAGGCATTTGTTTTCGAAAGAGTCTAATTTCTTGTCTACTTTTTTAAGTTCTTTTCTAGCTTTCACACGCATATATGAGGGTGGATATTACATTTGAATTATATTATTAATTTAAAACTAAATATGTGTATACTACACATTTCTTCTTATTCTTTTAAGCAACCGCCTGAAGGCGTATGAAGCGAAAAATGAGCAGTGGTAAATAGTTTACTTCCCCTGGGACTGGCTGCAACAAAAATATTCCAAGGTTCTGCTAGAGCAAAAAGTTTGACAAATGCTAAGCTAGAACGTCTCCACAGTTTTATAGCGATCACTTTGCTTGAAATGGTAAAACTATTTAAGGAAAACAGTAGGGAATCATCATCATCAAGTGCCGTGCCGACTGGCGTTGGCTATTATGCTTCTCCAAAGTACACGATCCTTCATGCAGGCCATCAGCTCAGTTGGTGATCTCCTCTCACACCATCACGTCAGACTGTCCAGTATCATTTCTCTTGGTCTTCTTCTTGATCTTCTTCCTTATATTTTTCCTGTTGTTATAATATTTTCAATTCCCCCTCTTCTCATTGCATGTCCTATGAAAGTACATTGTCTCTCACTTATTTTTTTTTACACGATTTTTTGTCTCTCCAGCTCTTCTCATACATTCTTCATTAGTTATTTTTGCTGTCCAGGGAATTCGCAACATTCTTCTAATAAACCACATTTCAATAGGAAATGCAAGTATGTTTTAAAATAAAACTAGGATGATTTGTTTCATTATTTAATAACCTGAAACGAAACTGACGGTGACCTATACACACATTTTCCTATAGTTCTTGTCTGGAATAGTTACATGACAAAAGAAGAAGTTCAGTTTCTTGTTTACACTCCCTTCGCAACGCTTACCTGGCTACTAGACAGTCAAGATGGTGAACATGGCGGATTCGAAGGTACGGTCACTCTTGATTTCACTATCATAATCGCATTAGTTTAAGTTAATATGATCCTTTATCATCTCGTAAAGATATATAGTTAAATACTTCAACGTTTTGTCTGTGTATATTTTCAGCCTGAAATCACAGAAGGCTGTCACGCTCCTGTTTTGCTGCCGAACGGTGATGGATGGCGTAAGTTCTGCTTTGTGTTTGTTCTACCAGTCGTCTCCCCTGGATGTAGGATTCCCTGCCCCTGATGTGGGCCCCTCCCAGCGCCGGTTTCAAACACACACCCTCTGTGCATGCACGAACCCCGCAGATAAACACGGTTAATGAGAAAGATAGAGATAGCTAGTTAAGCATTTGGAATATATGACAAAGGAGTACTACACCAAACGAAATTGATAAGAGCATGACTTAGACGAATAAAATATTGTAGGCTTATCAGGTGGCATAATCTTATAATTGAGGGGAAATGGAAGTATCAGCAGCAAGACATGAACAGGAATCAGATCTGCTGGATGCACTATGGAAACAGTAAGCATAGAAAGCTAGAGATCATCCACTACAGCCTGTCCTACATGCAAGGATGACAGAAGATAATAAGCATAGTTGTTTGCCAAGTTTTCCTGTTTTCGGCGAGTTTTTCAACTTCATCAAGGGATGTTATGTCCACTAAACTGGCTTCTCTTAACAATGTCCTCTTTAGAGTTTCACGTTGTCGACCTCTTTTTTTTTTTTGACCTGATGTGTTCCATTTGATAGCTTGTTTTGGTATTCTCTGGTTATCTCTTCTCATCACATGGCCTACATATGTCCATCTTCTTATTCTGATCACTCATGAGACAGGTTGTTGTTTGCTCATCTGTCTTATCTCTGCTCTCTTCTTAAATTCGTTCCACTTTATACCAAGAATTTTCCTGAGGCATTTGTTTTCGAAAGAGTCTAATTTCTTGTCTATTTGTTTTTAGTTGTTTTCTAGCTTTCACATGCATATATGAGGGTGGATATTACATTTGAATTATATTATTAATTTAAAACTAAATATTTGTATACTACACATTTCTTCTTACTCTTTTAAGCAACCGCCTGAAGGCATATGAAGCGAAAAATGAGCAGTGGTAAATAGTTTACTTCCCCTGGTACTGGCTGCAACAAAAATATTCCAAGGTTCTGCTAGAGCAAAAAGTTTGACAAATGCTAAGCTAGAACGTCTCCACAGTTTTATAGCGATCACTTTGCTTGAAATGCTAAAACTATTTAAGGAAAACGGTAGGAAATCATCATCATCATCATCAGGTGCCGTGCCGACTGGCGTTGGCTATTATGCTTCTCCAGAGTACGCGATCCTTCATGCAGGCCATCAGCTCAGTTGGTGATCTCCTCTCACACCATCCCGTCAGACTGTCCAGTATCATTTCTCTTGGTCTTTTTCTTGATCTTCTTCCTTCTATTTTTCCTGTTGTTATAATATTTTAAATTCCCCCTCTTCTCATTGCATGTCCTATGAAAGTACATTGTCTCTCACTTATTTTTTTTTACACGATTTTTTCTCTCCAGCTCTTCTCATACATTCTTCATTAGTTATTTTTGCTGTCCAGGGAATTCGCAACATTCTTCTAATAAACCACATTTCAATAGGAAATGCAAGTATGTTTTAAAATAAAACTAGGATGATTTGTTTCATTATTTAATAACCTGAAACGAAACTGACGGTGACCTATACACACATTTTCCTATAGTTCTTGTCTGGAATAGTTACATGACAAAAGAAGAAGTTCAGTTTCTTGTTTACACTCCCTTCGCAACGCTTACCTGGCTACTAGACAGTCAAGATGGTGAACATGGCGGATTCGAAGGTACGGTCACTCTTGATTTCACTATCATAATCGCATTAGTTTAAGTTAATATGATCCTTTATCATCTCGTAAAGATATATAGTTAAATACTTCAACGTTTTGTCTGTGTATATTTTCAGCCTGAAATCACAGAAGGCTGTCACGCTCCTGTTTTGCTGCCGAACGGTGATGGATGGCGTAAGTTCTGCTTTGTGTTTGTTCTACCAGTCGTCTCCCCTGGATGTAGGATTCCCTGCCCCTGATGTGGGCCCCTCCCAGCGCCGGTTTCAAACACACACCCTCTGTGCATGCACGAACCCCGCAGATAAACACGGTTAATGAGAAAGATAGAGATAGCTAGTTAAGCATTTGGAATATATGACAAAGGAATACTACACCAAACGAAATTGATAAGAGCATGACTTAGACGAATAAAATATTGTAGGCTTATCAGGTGGCATAATCTTATAATTGAGGGGAAATGGAAGTATCAGCAGCAAGACATGAACAGGAATCAGATCTGCTGGATGCACTATGGAAACAGTAAGCATAGAAAGCTAGAGATCATCCACTACAGCCTGTCCTACATGCAAGGATGACAGAAGATAATAATAGGAAACAAAAATGTAGTGAAAACCACAACCTGTGTCAGTGGTGATCAGAAAAAAGAGATGGACATATATTGGTCACATGATGAGAAGAAAGTCAGATAATCCTAAAACAAACTATCAAGTGGAGCACAACAGGCCAAAGAAAAAGAGGATGACCACGTGAAACTCTAAAGAGGATATTGTTAAGAGAGGCCAAATTAGTAGGCATAAAACCCTTGATGAGGTTGAAATGCTTGCCAAAAGCTGAAAAACTTGATGAACAACCATGCAAACCCCATGTGACGTTTAACGGCACAGGAAGGATTAAGATGTAAGTGAAAATCATATTGTCGACCTCTTTTTCTTTGACCTGATGTGTTCTATTTGATAGCTTGTTTTGGTATTCTCTGGTTATCTCTTCTCATCACATGGCCTACATATGTCCATCTTCTTATTCTGATCACTCATGAGACAGGTTGTTGTTTGCTCATCTGTCTTATCTCTGCTCTCTTCTTAAATTCGTTCCACTTTATACCAAGAATTTTCATGAGGCATTTGTTTTCGAAAGAGTCTAATTTCTTGTCTATTTGTTTTTAGTTGTTTTCTAGCTTTCACATGCATATATGAGGGTGGATATTACATTTGAATTATATTATTAATTTAAAACTAAATATGTGTATACTACACATTTCTTCTTACTCTTTTAAGCAACCGCCTGAAGGCGTATGAAGCGAAAAATGAGCAGTGGTAAATAGTTTACTTCCCCTGGGACTGGCTGCAACAAAAATATTCCAAGGTTCTGCTAGAGCAAAAAGTTTGACAAATGCTAAGCTAGAACGTCTCCACAGTTTTATAGCGATCACTTTGCTTGAAATGCTAAAACTATTTAAGGAAAACGGTAGGAAATCATCATCATCAAGTGCCGTGCCGACTGGCGTTGGCTATTATGCTTCTCCAGAGTACGCGATCCTTCATGCAGGCCATCAGCTCAGTTGGTGATCTCCTCTCACACCATCCCGTCAGACTGTCCAGTATCATTTCTCTTGGTCTTTTTCTTGATCTTCTTCCTTCTATTTTTCCTGTTGTTATAATATTTTAAATTCCCCCTCTTCCCATTGCATGTCCTATGAAAGTACATTGTCTCTCACTTATTTTTTTTACACGATTTTTTCTCTCCAGCTCTTCTCATACATTCTTCATTAGTTATTTTTGCTGTCCAGGGAATTCGCAACATTCTTCTAATAAACCACATTTCAATAAGAAATGCAAGTATGTTTTAAAATAAAACTAGGATGATTTGTTTCATTATTTAATAACCTGAAACGAAACTGACGGTGACCTATACACACATTTTCCTATAGTTCTTGTCTGGAATAGTTACATGACAAAAGAAGAAGTTCAGTTTCTTGTTTACACTCCCTTCGCAACGCTTACCTGGCTACTAGACAGTCAAGATGGTGAACATGGCGGATTCGAAGGTACGGTCACTCTTGATTTCACTATCATAATCGCGCTAGTTTAAGCTAATATGATCTTTTATTATCTCGTAAAGATATATAGTTAAATACTTCAACGTTTTGTCTGTGTATATTTTCAGCCTGAAATCACAGAAGGCTGTCACGCTCCTGTTTTGCTGCCGAACGGTGATGGATGGCGTAAGTTCTGCTTTGTGTTTGTTCTACCAGTCGTCTCCCCTGGATGTAGGATTCCCTGCCCCTGATGTGGGCCCCTCCCAGCGCCGGTTTCAAACACACACCCTCTGTGCATGCACGAACCCCGCAGATAAACACGGTTAATGAGAAAGATAGAGATAGCTAGTTAAGCATTTGGAATATATGACAAAGGAGTACTACACCAAACGAAATTGATAAGAGCATGACTTAGACGAATAAAATATTGTAGGCTTATCAGGTGGCATAATCTTATAATTGAGGGGAAATGGAAGTATCAGCAGCAAGACATGAACAGGAATCAGATCTGCTGGATGCACTATGGAAACAGTAAGCATAGAAAGCTAGAGATCATCCACTACAGCCTGTCCTACATGCAAGGATGACAGAAGATAATAATAGGAAACAAAAATGTAGTGAAAACCACAACCTGTGTCAGTGGTGATCAGAAAAAAGAGATGGACATATATTGGTCACATGAGACAGGTTGTTGTTTGCTCATCTGTCTTATCTCTGCTCTCTTCTTAAATTCGTTCCACTTTATACCAAGAATTTTCATGAGGCATTTGTTTTCGAAAGAGTCTAATTTCTTGTCTACTTTTTTAAGTTCTTTTCTAGCTTTCACACGCATATATGAGGGTGGATATTACATTTGAATTATATTATTAATTTAAAACTAAATATGTGTATACTACACATTTCTTCTTATTCTTTTAAGCAACCGCCTGAAGGCGTATGAAGCGAAAAATGAGCAGTGGTAAATAGTTTACTTCCCCTGGTACTGGCTGCAACAAAAATATTCCAAGGTTCTGCTAGAGCAAAAAGTTTGACAAATGCTAAGCTAGAACGTCTCCACAGTTTTATAGCGATCACTTTGCTTGAAATGGTAAAACTATTTAAGGAAAACAGTAGGGAATCATCATCATCAAGTGCCGTGCCGACTGGCGTTGGCTATTATGCTTCTCCAAAGTACACGATCCTTCATGCAGGCCATCAGCTCAGTTGGTGATCTCCTCTCACACCATCACGTCAGACTGTCCAGTATCATTTCTCTTGGTCTTCTTCTTGATCTTCTTCCTTATATTTTTCCTGTTGTTATAATATTTTCAATTCCCCCTCTTCTCATTGCATGTCCTATGAAAGTACATTGTCTCTCACTTATTTTTTTTTACACGATTTTTTGTCTCTCCAGCTCTTCTCATACATTCTTCATTAGTTATTTTTGCTGTCCAGGGAATTCGCAACATTCTTCTAATAAACCACATTTCAATAGGAAATGCAAGTATGTTTTAAAATAAAACTAGGATGATTTGTTTCATTATTTAATAACCTGAAACGAAACTGACGGTGACCTATACACACATTTTCCTATAGTTCTTGTCTGGAATAGTTACATGACAAAAAGAAGAAGTTCAGTTTCTTGTTTACACTCCCTTCGCAACGCTTACCTGGCTACTAGACAGTCAAGATGGTGAACATGGCGGATTCGAAGGTACGGTCACTCTTGATTTCACTATCATAATCGCATTAGTTTAAGTTAATATGATCCTTTATCATCTCGTAAAGATATATAGTTAAATACTTCAACGTTTTGTCTGTGTATATTTTCAGCCTGAAATCACAGAAGGCTGTCACGCTCCTGTTTTGCTGCCGAACGGTGATGGATGGCGTAAGTTCTGCTTTGTGTTTGTTCTACCAGTCGTCTCCCCTGGATGTAGGATTCCCTGCCCCTGATGTGGGCCCCTCCCAGCGCCGGTTTCAAACACACACCCTCTGTGCATGCACGAACCCCGCAGATAAACACGGTTAATGAGAAAGATAGAGATAGCTAGTTAAGCATTTGGAATATATGACAAAGGAGTACTACACCAAACGAAATTGATAAGAGCATGACTTAGACGAATAAAATATTGTAGGCTTATCAGGTGGCATAATCTTATAATTGAGGGGAAATGGAAGTATCAGCAGCAAGACATGAACAGGAATCAGATCTGCTGGATGCACTATGGAAACAGTAAGCATAGAAAGCTAGAGATCATCCACTACAGCCTGTCCTACATGCAAGGATGACAGAAGATAATAATAGGAAACAAAAATGTAGTGAAAACCACAACCTGTGTCAGTGGTGATCAGAAAAAAGAGATGGACATATATTGGTCACATGATGAGAAGAAAGTCAGATAATCCCAAAACAAACTATCAAGTGGAGCACAACAGGCCAAAGAAAAAGAGGATGACCACGTGAAACTCTAAAGAGGATATTGTTAAGAGAGGCCAAATTAGTAGGCATAAACCCTTGATGAGGTTGAAATGCTTGCCAAAAGCTGAAAAACTTGATGAACAACCATGCAAACCCCATGTGACGTTTAACGGCACAGGAAGGATTAAGATGTAAGTGAAAATCATATTGAAGAGGAGAGGTGGGGATTCAGAGCTAAGGCACAAGAAACAGTCATGCTTGTGTTAGTGGGAACAGCAACAAGTTGGATAGGAGGAGAAACTCAAACACTTTCAAAAAATTAACCAACAAAAAAAATTGGAAGACTTTAAGAGATGGTCATGGAAGTTGGAAAATAATAAAAGAAGTTGGAAAGCACCAAAAAAAAAAAAGGACAAGAGATGGTCAGATAATGTTGGAAAACACCAAAAGATGAACAGCATCAAAAACCAAAAAAATTATCAGGAGAAGTTGGACAGCATCAAGAGATGCTCAAGAAACAGCTTGATCAGGTGGGAGACAATGGAGTGAGAATTAATTGCAGTTACTCAACATTGCAAGTACGCTCAAATAGAAGAAGAAGTCAATATGGTCCAAGCTGGCTTCAGGCAAGGAAGAGGATCAAGAGATCATATATTCAATCTAAGATTAATAATAGAGAAATGCAGGGAGTTTAATGTGAATCTATATTTATCCTTTATAGACTACTCAAAGGCATTTGATTGTGTACAACACCAGAAACTTTGGGAAATAATGGAAAAAATGGGATTTCCAACACATTTGATACAATTAACATCACTGCTGTATTTAGACCAACAAGCAGCAGTAAGAATAAATGGTGAAACAACAAGTTGGTTTGACATAAAACAAGGGGTCCGTCAGGGGTGCATATTGTCACCCTACTTATTTAACTTGTATACTGAAAATATAATGAGGAATGTTAGAGAAGATGTAGACAAAGAATATTACGATGCCATAACAGTTGGAGGTTATGAAATACCAGAGATTAGATATGCTGATGACACAGTATTGCTGTCCACAACACAAGAAGGAATGGAAAAACTGATTATGTCAGTCCGCAAGAACAGCGAAGAGCAGAACCTCTATCTTAATGCAAAGAAAACTAAAGTGATGACAACTGATAAAACAAACAAGGCAACTGAAATATGTATCAATGAGGAAAAACTGGAAGAAGTGGAGAGTTTTGAATATCTTGGATCACTACTAACTAATAATGGAGATACAATGAGGGAAATTAAAAGGAGGACATCTATTGCTCTTCAGAAAGTAAAACAAATAAAGAATCTGTGGAGAGGAGCAGACAGAACCACAAAAATAAGATTTTTAAGGGCATGCATCTTTCCCATCGCAACATATGCCTGTGAGACCTGGACACTTAACAAAACAGCTGAGAAGCACATAAATGCCTTTGAATGTAAATGCTACAGAAGAGTTCTCCAAATATCGTGGACACAAAAACGAACAAATATATCTATACTGCAAGAGCTTAATATTGATGAAGGCTGGCTAGTAAAGAGGATTAAAGAGAGAAAACTTAAATATTTTGGCCACATTAAACGTCATGATAATTTAGAGAAGACCATATTGGAGGGATACATAATGGGAAAAAGAAAGAGAGGAAGACCGAAACGAAGATGGCTGCAAGACATCGTTGATGATCTGGAAATGGATGCAGCAGCAGCAGGCCATCTTGCTCACAACCGAGAGGCCTACAGGAGTGCTGTTTGGGAGGCAAAGTTCCGCAAGGGACATGCAAAGGAATGAATGAACTCAACATTGCAGGCATAGCATGGGATAATAATATGTTATCTTATATTTTGATGTAGGATGTTAAATACTTTTGATATAGGTTACTGAACCAGAGGAGAGCATGAGCTTGCTGACAAATTATTGTTCACAAAACAAAAGAAAAAAAATGATGATTCATTAACATCATCGTTAAAATCTATAACTAAATTTTTTTTTTCACAATTGTTGCTTGTACACTCTGAAAACATGTCGCCAGCCAAGACAGCAGCATACTTCCTCTGAAAACATGTCACCAGCCAAGACAGCAGCATACTTCCTCTGAAAACATGTCCAGGTGTTCAGACCAGCCAAGACTGCAGCATACTTCCTCTGAAAACATGTCCAGGTGTTCAGACCAGCCAAGACTGCAGCATACTTCCTCTGAAAACATGTCCAGGTGTTCAGACCGACCAAGACTGCAGCATACTTCCTCTGAAAACATGTCCAGGTGTTCAGACCGACCAAATTAGTAGGCATAAACCCTTGATGAGGTTGAAATGCTTGCCAAAAGCTGAAAAACTTGATGAACAACCATGCAAACCCCATGTGACGTTTAACGGCACAGGAAGGATTAAGATGTAAGTGAAAATCATATTGAAGAGGAGAGGTGGGGATTCAGAGCTAAGGCACAAGAAACAGTCATGCTTGTGTTAGTGGGAACATTGGAGAGGAGAGGGGGGAATTCAGAGCTAAGGTACAAGAAACAGTCATGCTTATGTTAGTGGCAACATTGAAGAGGAGAGGTGGGGATTCAGAGCTAAGGTACAAGAAACAGTCATGCTTGTGTTAGTGGGAACATTGAAGAAGAGAGGTGGGGATTCAGAGCTAAGGCACAAGAAACAGTCATGCTTGTGTTAGTGGCAACATTGAAGAAGAGAGGTGGGGATTCAGAGCTAAGGCACAAGAAACAGTCATGCTTGTGTTAGTGGGAACATTGGAGAGGAGAGGGGGGAATTCAGAGCTAAGGTACAAGAAACAGTCATGCTTGTGTTAGTGGGAACATTGAAGAGGAGAGGTGGGGATTCAGAGCTAAGGTACAAGAAACAGTCATGCTTGTGTTAGTGGGAACATTGGAGTGGAGAGGTGGGGATTCAGAGCTAAAGTACAAGAAACAGTCATGCTTGTGTTAGTGGCAACATTGAAGAGAGGAGGAGGGATTCAGAGCTAAGGCACAAGAAACAGTCATGCTTGTGTTAGTGGGAACAGCAACAAGTTGGATAGGAGGAGAAACTCAAACACTTTCAAAAAATTAACCAACAAAAAAAATTGGAAGACTTTAAGAGATGGTCATGGAAGTTGGAAAATAATAAAAGAAGTTGGAAAGCACCAAAAAAAAAAAAGGACAAGAGATGGTCAGATAATGTTGGAAAACACCAAAAGATGAACAGCATCAAAAACCAAAAAAATTATCAGGAGAAGTTGGACAGCATCAAGAGATGCTCAAGAAACAGCTTGATCAGGTGGGAGACAATGGAGTGAGAATTAATTGCAGTTACTCAACATTGCAAGTACGCTCAAATAGAAGAAGAAGTCAATATGGTCCAAGCTGGCTTCAGGCAAGGAAGAGGATCAAGAGATCATATATTCAATCTAAGATTAATAATAGAGAAATGCAGGGAGTTTAATGTGAATCTATATTTATCCTTTATAGACTACTCAAAGGCATTTGATTGTGTACAACACCAGAAACTTTGGGAAATAATGGAAAAAATGGGATTTCCAACACATTTGATACAATTAACATCACTGCTGTATTTAGACCAACAAGCAGCAGTAAGAATAAATGGTGAAACAACAAGTTGGTTTGACATAAAACAAGGGGTCCGTCAGGGGTGCATATTGTCACCCTACTTATTTAACTTGTATACTGAAAATATAATGAGGAATGTTAGAGAAGATGTAGACAAAGAATATTACGATGCCATAACAGTTGGAGGTTATGAAATACCAGAGATTAGATATGCTGATGACACAGTATTGCTGTCCACAACACAAGAAGGAATGGAAAAACTGATTATGTCAGTCCGCAAGAACAGCGAAGAGCAGAACCTCTATCTTAATGCAAAGAAAACTAAAGTGATGACAACTGATAAAACAAACAAGGCAACTGAAATATGTATCAATGAGGAAAAACTGGAAGAAGTGGAGAGTTTTGAATATCTTGGATCACTACTAACTAATAATGGAGATACAATGAGGGAAATTAAAAGGAGGACATCTATTGCTCTTCAGAAAGTAAAACAAATAAAGAATCTGTGGAGAGGAGCAGACAGAACCACAAAAATAAGATTTTTAAGGGCATGCATCTTTCCCATCGCAACATATGCCTGTGAGACCTGGACACTTAACAAAACAGCTGAGAAGCACATAAATGCCTTTGAATGTAAATGCTACAGAAGAGTTCTCCAAATATCGTGGACACAAAACGAACAAATATATCTATACTGCAAGAGCTTAATATTGATGAAGGCTGGCTAGTAAAGAGGATTAAAGAGAGAAAACTTAAATATTTTGGCCACATTAAACGTCATGATAATTTAGAGAAGACCATATTGGAGGGATACATAATGGGAAAAAGAAAGAGAGGAAGACCGAAACGAAGATGGCTGCAAGACATCGTTGATGATCTGGAAATGGATGCAGCAGCAGCAGGCCATCTTGCTCACAACCGAGAGGCCTACAGGAGTGCTGTTTGGGAGGCAAAGTTCCGCAAGGGACATGCAAAGGAATGAATGAACTCAACATTGCAGGCATAGCATGGGATAATAATATGTTATCTTATATTTTGATGTAGGATGTTAAATACTTTTGATATAGGTTACTGAACCAGAGGAGAGCATGAGCTTGCTGACAAATTATTGTTCACAAAACAAAAGAAAAAAAATGATGATTCATTAACATCATCGTTAAAATCTATAACTAAATTTTTTTTTTCACAATTGTTGCTTGTACACTCTGAAAACATGTCGCCAGCCAAGACAGCAGCATACTTCCTCTGAAAACATGTCCAGGTGTTCAGACCAGCCAAGACAGCAGCATACTTCCTCTGAAAACATGTCCAGGTGTTCAGACCAGCCAAGACTGCAGCATACTTCCTCTGAAAACATGTCCAGGTGTTCAGACCAGCCAAGACTGCAGCATACTTCCTCTGAAAACATGTCCAGGTGTTCAGACCGACCAAGACTGCAGCATACTTCCTCTGAAAACATGTCCAGGTGTTCAGACCGACCAAGACTGCAGCATACTTCCTCTGAAAACATGTCCAGGTGTTCAGACTGACCAAGACTGCAGCATACTTTCTCTGAAAACATGTCCAGGTGTTCAGACTGACCAAGACTGCAGCATACTTCCTCTGAAAACATGTCCAGGTGTTCTGACCAGCCAAGACAGCAGCGTACTTCCTCTGAAAACATGTCCAGGTGTTCTGACCAGCCAAGACAGCAGCGTACTTCCTCTGAAAACATGTCCAGGTGTTCAGACCAGCCAAGACTGCAGCATACTTCCTCAGAATATACACATTACTTAGGTGAGCTTAGCTCTTGGTGTGTTCTGAGAATGAAGCAGCCCGATCCTGATTTAACTTGATGCTGATGTTTTAAGATGTTCAGCTTGGTACTGCCTGTCAGCGGCTCAACTCCACAAGTAAAGGGAGATTACCAAGCAGACAGAGTCTGAGATTTTGCAGTTTTAATTTTTCTTTTTTTTCTCAGGTCATGAACCATGTGGATAATTGTTGTTGTTATTATTGTTATTATCATGAACCATGTGGATAATTGTTGTTGTTATTATTGTTATTATCATGAACCATGTGGATAATTGTTGTTGTTATTATTGTTATTATCATGAACTATGTGGATAATTGTTGTTGTTATTATTGTTATTATCATGAACCATGTGGATAATTGTTATTGTTATTATTTCAGACTCAGCAGAGATACTCAGCATTAAAGAATTGAACGGGAGGCAGCTGTATTACATACATTATGAGGACTGTAAGTTTGTGGCCACCTATTTTAACTCATCTGTGATGTTAAAAATGAAATAAAACTATAGTAGATAATATTTATTCCCAGCTCTGGCTACACAGACACTTTTGTTGTATAGATCTAATATGAAAGCCAAGCACCATGATAGAGCACTGCTGCCAGCTGTCTCATGTGGACATACATCTTGAATTACCAACTTTGGAAGTGTGTGGAGAGGAACTCCTAGATCAAGGAGAGAAGGGAAAGTTAAGAAAAACAAGACACACTTGATGTTAAAGATTGATGGGGTTTTTTCCCCTTATCTCTGTTTTTTTTTTTCTTCATCTCTGTTGACTCGTACCCTCTTTTTGCAGCTGTTCCGTGGTTCTTCTCTTCATAAGCAGGGAACTGCACAAGAAATGTGGATCCGATGAAAAATACTCAACGTTCTGTTATATGGCACAAGAAAAAGAAGTGGGGGGGGGGGGGGGGGGGAAGGAGGAATGTTGGTGAAGTCTTACATCTCCTTTATTAAGTGCATTTTTAAATTTCGCTGTACTATTCTATTCTCTGCTGGCTGTTGTGCCTTCTGTCTTTATCACAGTTCACCCTAAATAGGTGTGGTCTTGACCATGTTACCCTCAAGTTTGTTGACACTTAAGGAAATTTAGGCACTATCATCATGTGCCTAAATGTCAAATGGCAAGACATAACTATACTTGTAACTTTTGTCTTGTAGCATGGTACCAAAGGTGGTCCACCTATAATCAGATCAAGGCACTGTTATTCACAAGAGCAAAGATGCTGTATGTGAAAGAACACAATCTTTAAACCTGACAACCCACAGTCAGCTACGACTCGGATAATTGTGTTTTTTTCTTCCAGACCAGTAGGGTAGAGGGTCAGTTTGTTCTGCATACAGGTGAAGCGTGTGACAAAGATGGTTTGAAGTGAAGCATGTGATAGAGGTGGTTTTAAGGATCAAGTGAAGCATGTGATAAAGATGGTTTCAAGGATCAAGTGAAGCATGTGGATAATTGTTATTGTTATTATTTCAGACTCAGCAGAGATACTCAGCATTAAAGAATTGAACGGGAGGCAGCTGTATTACATACATTATGAGGACTGTAAGTTTGTGGCCACCTATTTTAACTCATCTGTGATGTTAAAAATGAAATAAAACTATAGTAGATTGTATTTATTCCTAGCTCTGGCTACACAGACACTTTTGTTGTATAGATCTAATATGAAAGCCAAGCACCATGATAGAGCACTGCTGCCAGCTGTCTCATGTGGACATACATCTTGAATTACCAACTTTGGAAGTGTGTGGAGAGGAACTCCTAGATCAAGGAGAGAAGGGAAAGTTAAGAAAAACAAGACACACTTGATGTTAAAGATTGATGGGGTTTTTTCCCCTTATCTCTGTTTTTCTTTTCTTCCTTATCTCTGTTTTTTTTATTCATCTCTGTTGACTCGTACCCTCTTTTTGCAGTTGTTCCATGGTTCTTCTCTTCATAAGCAGGGAACTGCACAAGAAATGTGGATCAGATGAAAAATACTCAACATTCTGTTATATGGCACAAGAAAAAGAAGTGAGGGGGGGGGGGGGGGGGAAGGAGGAATGTTGGTGAAGTCTTACATCTCCTTTATTAAGTGCATTTTTAAATTTCGCTGTACTATTCTATTCTCTGCTGGCTGTTGTGCCTTCTGTCTTTATCACAGTTCACCCTAAATAGGTGTGGTCTTGACCATGTTACCCTCAAGTTTGTTGACACTTAAGGAAATTTAGGCACTATCATCATGTGCCTAAATGTCAAATGGCAAGACATAACTATACTTGTAACTTTTGTCTTGTAGCATGGTACCAAAGGTGGTCCACCTATAATCAGATCAAGGCACTGTTATTCACAAGAGCAAAGATGCTGTATGTGAAAGAACACAATCTTTAAACCTGACAACCCACAGTCAGCTACGACTCGGATAATTGTGTTTTTTTCTTCCAGACCAGTAGGGTAGAGAGTCAGTTTGTTCTGCATACAGGTGAAGCGTGTGACAAAGATGGTTTCAAGTGAAGCATGTGATAGAGGTGGTTTTAAGGATCAAGTGAAGCATGTGATAGAGATGGTTTCAAGGATCAAGTGAAGCATGTGGTAAAGATGGTTTCAAGGATCAAGTGAAGCATGTGACAAAGATGGTTTCAAGGATCAGGTGAAGCATGTGACAAAGGCGGTTTCAGGGATCAAGTTAAACATGTGACAAAGATGGTTTCAAGGATCATTTTGGAAAGTAAAGCCACTTACTTGATCAGTGTTTTCACTTTTTTTTAACAGAGGCAAAGATGCAGTGCTTAGCTAAATGAGAGGTCCGTAGATGTAACACTTGTCCGTTTGTTGTCGAGGCTAGCCAGATCTCCTTCTCTAAGTCCACGTTATCAGTTCAGGAGGGTTTCACCTGTGTTTGAAGTACATAGGGGAGACTGGCTTATGGTTAGGAGATCGATTTCGCCAGCATCTCAGTGATATTTCTAAGAGGGCCTGGACACCTGTGGCTAAACATTTTTGCTTTAGCAACCACAGGGGAAAACAGGATATTTCTGTTAGTGCGATCCGCTCTTGTTCTGCTGATGTACAATCTCGGAGGGTCCTAGAACAGCGCCTTATTTTTCAGACTGGCTGTCTCCACCCAGCTGGAATTAACAATGTCTTCAGCTTTCTGTAACTTCTTTATTTTTCCACTGGCCCTTTTTTTTTGTGTTTTTTTTTAAACTCTACTTTCTTTCTCTGTGCTACCCCTCCCTACCACCACCCTATTTTCTTCTCTGCCAACATATTGATGTCTTTAGGGTCTTGTCCTATTCACCAGTTTTACATTTTCTCCCTGCAGGTGTTTATGTTCTTCATTCATTATCTCTCCGCGTCCCCTTTTCCCTCCCCTCTTTCCCCCCCGACACCTCTAACGGCTATCATGTTTCTATTGCCTTCCCCCACCTCTTTCTCCCACTTGTTCTCCTCCTCTCTTTCCATCTCTTCTTTACAATTGGCTCTATCGGGCATCTTTTGTTTGGAGGCAGTGTGGTCTTTCCTTCTCTCTTCTACTACACACATTTCTGTTTTCTACTTGGAGGAAGACACGTTCAGATAAGTTCTTCGTGTTTTTGTCTCGTTGTGTATGTATCCTCGAATAAGGCTCACGCCGAAATATCGGATGTTGTATGTTTTTCATTTATACATTCTCATACTTTCTATTTGTTTTTTTCTCACCTTGCTCAGTCCCTCCCTCACTTTGTAAAACTGCACCATACACCTGTGTCTACCTTAGTTAGCTAAATGAGGCAGTGGGTTAACAACCCATGGGTAACTACCGCCATGAAAGTCGGTGAACCATGCCTGACCAGGTCCTTGCTCTACCCCCCAGTGGTACCACTGGAGACAGACAGCAGTGTGACCATGTGATTGGGCTCATAGTGGAAAGACAAGCCAGAATCAGACGTGTTTGGCCTCAGAAAGCACATAAGAGCAGCATAGCACAACCAGTGTCCTCTGAAAATGCTGAAGAAGTTTCTTTGCACACTGTCCACCAAAAATCTGGGGTTAACAGTAACAAAGGCATCACTATCTCACTGACTGAAGAGATTTATTGAGATAGAGTTGCTTGATGCTGGTGTTTTTATATCTGATAACTTTCTGACATATGAGGTTCTTAGAATAGCACTAATGAACCACATATAATTGTACTGGGAAATATCCTCTTTATCAGAATATGCAGATATCAGGAGCACATTACAGTCCATTACTTGTTTTGTTGTGATAAGTTTTCCTGTCACCTTTGATGTGCACTCTGTAGCGTGGCGGTAATTTTCAGTAAGATAAAGAGATACTTTTATAGGTCTGCTGTGTTATAGCCATTCTCAACGGTGATGAAAGTCCTTACCTGGCAGATGTAAAAATACAATTGTTTTTAAAAGTAGAATAGTCTCAAAATCCTTTGCAAAGCACATAAATAATGTGATTCCTATGTGTTTTTTTTTTCATTTTTCAAACATAGCCCTGCATAAACTTGGATGATTTCTGTTTTTCCATCAAGCATAGAGAGGAGTGAAATGTGTGATTGCTCTTGTTTCTAGAGAGGACCACAGTTTCTGATTAACCTCTGCCAGTAACTTACAAATCAACAAGAGATGACGTTATTTAGTGTGTCATATCTTCAATATTTTTATATTGTAGACAACAAGCGTCTGGACGAGTGGGTTCCAGCAGAGCGTATGGATCTGACAAGACTGGAACAGCCAAAGAAAGATGTCAAAACTCCCATCAAGAAAGGTGAAGGAACTGCCGTGGTGCCACGAGTTGCTAACGGAGGCTCCAACTCCAGACCATCCAGTCCAGACAGAGAGATAGTATGTACTTATTTTGATGCTGTCACTAAAAGTCATGTGCCAGAAAGTGAACTCATCAGTATATAGTATATATCTTTTATATCCTAATGGTCTGTTGCGTATAATTTGGTTTGGAAATACTTAACATCTGAAAGTGAGCCAAGTGAACTTGACATTGGAAATACAGCTAGAAGTGAGCTTGTCTTTTTTTTTTTTTTTTAAACTGAAAGAATCAGATTGCCATAAGAAAACAGGACCAGACTAGACAAGACAGGACCAGACTGGTTGCCAAGAGAGGACAAAGTACACTGCGTAGGCTCAGATTTAAAAAAAAAAGAAATAGACGTATATGAATATTTTGGGAAGAATTCTTTCTTCTAGAAGTGGAGGACAAATCACAGAGAAAAGTCCTCAAAGTTTGATCACAGATTTTGTCTGTTTTATGAAACTCTGGTAATGATGATGATGACGACGACGACGACGACGAATGTGCCAGTGGTTGCATTGTGAGAAATTTATAAATTTTCAACTTAATGCACTTGTTATGAATGTCATAAGTAGTGTCTTGATATGTTTATATTAGGCACTCTGTCATAAATGGTGTCTTTGTGCATTCATTTTAGGTTATAAATGGTGTCTTTGAGCATTCATTTTAGGTACTCAGTGTAATAAATGGTGTCTTTGTGCATTCATTTTAGGTTATAAATGGTGTCTTTGAGCATTCATTTTAGGTACTCAGTGTAATAAATGGTGTCTTTGTATAATCATCTCATCTAACTTAATGCATTCATATCATGTATGATGTTTTTAAATGGTGAATTAGTGTGTTATGTTAGATACTGGGTATCATAAATGGTGGGTGTATGTTAATGTGTCATGTCAGATACTCAATTAGTGTATGGAGCCACTGCAGAAAAATGTATAAACTAGGAAAAAAGTAGGAACAGCTTTACTTAACTAGCACACAGTTGTGACATTTCAGCATAAGCCTTAATCATACAAAAACATACAGTACGAAGAAATAGTGAGAGGAGATAAAGTATAAATTCACATGAATGCCATGTTAAAAAAAAATAAAATGAATAGAGCATTTAGTTCTTTAGTTACAGCTAAGTGCTCTATTCATTTTACTTGATTTTTTTTTTTTGAAATAGCATTCATGTGAATTTATACTTTATCTCCATTTCTTTATCCTGTATGTTTTTGTATGATTAAGGCTTATGCTGAAACATCACACTGTGTACTCGTTAAGTAATAAAGCTGTTCCTACTTATTTCCTAGTTTATACATTTATGTCAGATACTGAGTGTCATAAATGGTGGCTGTATGTTAGTAGTGTGTTACATCAGATACTGAGTGTCATAAATGGTGGCTGTATGTTAGTGTGTTACATCAGATACTGAGTGTCATAAATGGTGGCTGTATGTTAGTGTGTTACATCAGATACTGAGTGTCATAAATGGTGGCTGTATGTTAGTGTGTTACATCAGATACTGAGTGTCATAAATGGTGGCTTTATGTTAGTGTGTTACATCAGATACTGAGTGTCATAAATGGTGGCTGTATGTTAGTGTGTTACATCAAATACTGAGTGTCATAAATGGTGGCTGTATGTTAGTGTGTTACATCAGATACTGAGTGTCATAAATGGTGCCTGTATGTTAGAAACTAGATTTCTTAAACTCAGTAAAATGGTTAACAAGTTTCATGTTGTGTTCTTTCATGCAGTATGAAAATGGATCGATGCAAAGCCTTGGTCTCAGTAATTCAGGAGCCATGAAAGTAAACATAGGCATAGGAAGTGCATCGTTTGGAAGCCGGAAACGGAAACTACTAGAGGATGATGTAAGATTAAGAAAATGCGGGAAATATGATTCTTGTAATTTTATTGTTGTAGATGCAGAGAAATCTGGGAAGGTAGATGCTGCCAGGCATGATAGTGACCACATCACACTTTCATGTGCCAGTGGTCTTGGAAATATAGGCCTAACACATTATCCCCAATATGCCTTAATGGCATGGAAATGGGGATTTTACCTTTACCTAGATGGAAAAATGTGACTGTGGAAACTGTTTAGACAGACAGTAATTTCATGGATGTTTGTTGAAGTTTTAGACATTCTAAGGCATTCGTGTCACAGTCCTCCTACCGCCATCGAGACTATCTTGTAGTAAATAAGCTCCAGGTGTGTGGTCAGTTTAGAAATGATAGGAATACAAGAGGAAAAGAACATTTTAAAAATGCAGTAATAGGCAACAGACAACCAATATTTCACCAAAGTAGTGGTTATGCCCTCGGTTTACTAATCTGGTGGTACTGGGTTCAGCTCCCAGCAGCGGGATTTTTTTCTGGTACACACTTTAAAGGCCCAGGTTACACCCAGTCTCTAGAAATAGGTACCAGAGAAATCTGGGAAGATAAATGTGGCCAGGTTTGATAATGACCACATCAGACTTCATGTACTGAAGGTCATGGAAATACAGACCTAACACCATGTCCCTAATATGCCTTAATGGCATGGGAAGATTTTACCTTTACCTTCGTCAGATACGAGACAGGAAAAAAAAAGCAAGGTAAAATAAAAAGGAAAAAATATTCACAGTACTAAGATGTGTTTCTTTTGTGTAGATAAAACATAGAGAGACTTTGAAAATGTAATTTGTCAAGATGTAGTCATGCAACAAACCATTGAGGAAGTGTGGTAGTATAAATTACAGTAAATCACAGAATAGTTAAATAGTGATCAGCCATATTCATCTTTGTTACACTGGTGCTATTCTGTCAGTCTGAATGTATATTGACAGAATTTCATTTAATCTTACATCCTTCCCATGCCGTTAAACGTCACATGGGGCTCGCATAGTTGTTTGCTAAGATTTCCTGTTCTCGGCGAGTCTTTCAACTTCATCAAGGAATGTTATGCCCACTAAACTGGCTTCTCTTAACAATGTCCATTTTAGAGTTTCACGTGGTTTGCCTCTTTTTCTTTGGCCTGTTGTGCTCCACTTGATAGCTTGTTTTGGGATTCTCTGATTGTTTCTTCTCATCACATGGCCAACATATGTCCACCTTCTTTTTCTGATCACCTATGAGACAGGTTGTTGTTTGCTCACCTGTCTTATCTCTGTGTTGTTCTTGAATTCATTCCACTTTATGCCGAGTATTTTCCTTAGGCATTTGTTTTCGAAAGAGTCTAATTTCTTGTCTTTTTCTTTAGTTGATTTCCAGCTTTCACATGCATAAATAGGGGTGGATATCATATTTAAATTGAATAATCTTAACTTGGTCTTTGTGCTTATAACATTTGACTTCCATGTATTCTCAAGATTTTTTAAGGACAGTGCTGCTTTTGCAATTCTAATTCTAACTTCCTTCCTGGTGTCACCATCCTGGTCTGTGTAGCTGTCAAGGTATGCAAATTGGTTTATTTCATCAACTGTTCCTTCTGCGTATATTTTTTCATTGAATGCCATGAGGAATTTCTCAGATAATTTGAAATATTTGCATTCAACTTCAGGGTGATTCACAAGATCTTCCTCTAACACCAAGACAAACTGGCAGCATGGTAGCCCACCATGATGATATTATAACTCGCATGAAGAACATTAACCTTATAGAATTTGGACAGTGGCAGATAAAACCATGGTATTTCTCGCCGTATCCGCAGGTATGTGTTCCGGCAATAATTTTGTACCATATTTTTTCAAGTTTGTTGTTCGCTGCAGTATTGTCTCCCCTATATCAGCGAGTGATTGACTGGTTAATCTGTATTTCAAAAGGTTTAAGAATTGGGCAAACAGGCCCATCTGACATTCTGCCCTTTATCATACATCTTTCACTCTGTTCTAGACATTATACACATATGCTGCTCATATAACAGACATAATTAAACACTGAAGCTGAGAGACATAGAATAAAATAAAATGTAACATTTACGTTTCACTCTTATCCATTCACTCATGTTGAGAGTACCAGAGGCTGGTGTCCGACTGTTTCTCTTCAGTGTCCTGGCTCAGGCTTACAAAGAGGTGTTAGTTATAGTGGGCAGAGATCAGATATGTCTCGGCGGATCTGTGTATGCACTTGAGCAGCATATTTTGTGGTTGGGCGGAAAATTCTCTGGGGATGGCGAGGTTGAATTGTGAAGAGCCGCTGGTGAAAAGTTCAGATCCTCATTTCTTCGCCCATTATTTTTTAATGACAGCTTATGTTGAATCTAAGCTTGGTAATTAACTAAACCTGGAAAGAAGTCACTTATTTTGTAACAGTTGTTCAGGTACTGCATTCACTTAATCTTGTGTGTGTGTAATTACATGACATTTTGATTGTGTCAGTCATTGTTAATGTAGTCTGATTGGTGTATTACCTGATCATAAGTGTCATTGTGCAGTAGGAGTTAATGCACTTGCCTGTCAGCCGGAAAGTTGTAGGTTCTTTTCCCCATTGAGACATGATTATTGACAAACACTGAAGTCAACCCAGCCTAGATAAATAGGTACCAGGGTTTCCTTTGAGTAAAATCAGCGGGGATACATACATGCCTCCGAGCCTCCTAATCAGCGGGGATAAATACAAGCCTCCTAATCAGCGGGGATAAATACAAGCCTTCTAATCCATGGGGATAGATACAAGCCTTCTAATCCATGGGGATAGATACAAGCCTCCTAATCAGCGGGGATAGATACAAGCCTCCTAATCAGCGGGGATAGATACAAGCCTCCTAATCAGCGGGGATAGATACAAGCCTCCTAATTAGAGAGATAGATACAAGCCTCCTAATTAGAGGGATAGATACAAGCCTCCTAATTAGAGGGATAGATACAAGCCTCCTAATTAGAGGGATAGATACAAGCCTCCTAATTAGAGGGATAGATACAAGCCTCCTAATTAGAGGGATAGATACAAGCCTCCTAATTAGAGGGATAGATACAAGCCTCCTAATCAGCAGGGATAGATATAAGCCTCCTAATTAGAGGGATAGATACAAGCCTTCTAATCAGCAGGGATAGATACAAGCCTCCTAATTAGAGGGATAGATACAAGCCTCCTAATCAGCGGGGATAGATACAAGCCTCCTAATCAGCAGGGATAGATACAAGCCTCCTAATCAGCGGGGATAGATACAAGCCTCCTAATCAGCGGGGATAGATACAAGCCTCCTAATCAGCGGGGATAGATACAAGCCTCCTAATTAGAGGGATAGATACAAGCCTTCTAATCAGCAGGGATAGATACAAGCCTCCTAATCAGCAGGGATAGATATCAGCCTCCTAATTAGAGGGATAGATATAAGCCTTCTAATCAGCAGGGATAGATACAAGCCTCCTAATTAGAGGGATAGATACAAGCCTCCTAATTAGAGGGATAGATACAAGCCTCCTAATTAGAGGGATAGATACAAGCCTCCTAATTAGAGGGATAGATACAAGCCTCCTAATTAGAGGGATAGATACAAGCCTCCTAATTAGAGGGATAGATACAAGCCTCCTAATTAGAGGGATAGATACAAGCCTCCTAATTAGAGGGATAGATACAAGCCTCCTAATCAGCAGGGATAGATACAAGCCTCCTAATCAGCGGGGATAGATACAAGCCTCCCTGCCTCCTAATGAGACAGCATGAAAGTGTGAAGGCACTGACATTTCATGCCCCTATAACAAGCAAATAACGTTGAGCATAATTTTTGGAGTTATCTTCTGCCTGTGAATATTATAACTATGAAAGATTCTTTTCTAGTTGTTAAAGTAATAGTGAATTGTTCCGTTCCTATCTTACTCCAGGAGCTGACATCTTTACCCATCTTATACATTTGTGAGTATTGTCTGAAATACCTCAAGAGTGCCAAGTGTTTGGAAAGACATTTAGTGAGTATTTTTACTACTCACAGAATCATGTACTTTATGTGTTGTTCATATGTAAACTGTGATATTTATGTGAAAAATTTTGAATGTTTTATAGTAGACCAGATTAACTCTTCCCATGCGGGAGGTCCTGATAGGGACCCTAGCCTCGTTTCATTCAAAATCCGGTGTAACTTTTGATTGTAAACAGTGTAGTATGCATGTCTAGTGACCTTTCTCACCATTTTGAAAGAATCTTAGCAACGGGGGTCAAAATACAGTGTTTCAATAAAAAAACATCAATTTTTGTGTGACTTCAGAGACAAACATGTCCCCCTACGACTGGACCACTGGTCGTGAATGTACCCCAAGTAGATTTAGACTATTAGATGGACTGGAGAAGTAGTTAGAAGGTTATTTCAGGTATTATTTTAAAGTGAACATGCAACGTAATCACACAACGAGATCGGATAAAACGACAGTCGATTAGACGTCGCCGGTCGATTGATGCCAGTCCTAGTCCTATGTGATGGACAGTAAAGCACAGTTATCAGCTAAAATCATCACACTACATCTTTTTGTACTCAAAAAACTCTTCATTTATGAAATCTTACATTTATAGCTATTTGGAGGCATAATAGGCATACTTTTAACGTGGCAATAATTAGTTAAAAATAATCCCCTATATATATCAAGACCCGTGCTTTTTGTCTGGCACAGAAGGGAACGTCTGCGTTTTTCCCTCCGGCATGGAAAGAGTTAATACAGAAAATAAAGGAAAACCCTAGACATAGAATAGCAGAAAATGGTCTTTGAAGAGACAGAACCTAGATGACATAGTAGAATAACAGAAAGTCATCTTTGAAGAGACAGAACTTAGATGACATAGAACAGCAGAAAGTAGTCTTTGAAGAGACAGAACTTAGATGACATAGAATAGCAGAAAGTAGTCTTTGAAGAGACAGAACCTAGATGACATAGAATAGCAGAAAGTAGTCTTTGAAGAGACAGAACCTAGATGACATAGAATAGCAGAAAGTAGTCTTTGAAGAGACAAAACTTAAACTGCCATTGAGGATGTCATTTAGTTCATAGGAGAAGAAATTTTTTTTTATTTTTAATGTTGGCAAGGAAGGAAGGGAAAGAGTAGATCAGAGCTACTGGAGATAAGATGTCTGGTGAAAACCTTATATAGGACAGAGCTACTGGAGATAAGATTTATGGTGAAAACCTTATATAGGACAGAGCTACTGGAGATAAGATTTATGGTGAAAACCTTATATAGGACAGAGCTACTGGAGATAAGATTTATGGTGAAAACCTTATATAGGACAGAGCTACTGGAGATAAGATGTCTGGTGAAAACCTTATATAGGACAGAGCTACTGGAGATAAGATTTATGGTGAAAACCTCACTGTCATTAACACAGGTGTTTGTACCCAGCATCCGCAGAAGTATCAGGAAACTCATTTGTTTTTACTTAAACTGTAAAAATTTCTTAGGTTTTTTTTTTTTTCAAGCAGATTACTCTTAAATGTCTTCTTCTCTTAAATGTCTTCTGTCCAGGTGACTGGGGACAAACCAGTATTGCTGTTAACTTGAAACAATCTTTTGCAGGCAAAATGTCTATACAAACATCCACCAGGAAATGAAATTTACAGGAAAGACAAGATCTCAGTGTTTGAAATTGATGGCCGGAAAAATAAGGTACAACTTTTCTGCCTGTGAGTTTTCATTCTTCATCATCCTCCTGTTCTGTTTGGCCAGGAACTTGCTTAGGTTCTTGATTTCATAGTGAAACTGACAGAGTTGTGGTACTGTCCATGACCTACTTTTGTCCATCTGTCAGTTGTTGTTTTCTGTCTCCCGAGAATGTTTTTGCAGCAGATGCAGCGAAGATGTTAAAGCACAGCATCATGTTGAGTGAGAAGTGAGCAACTTTCAGCTGTTTCCCAAGACTTGGAGAGTGGCTAAAAGGCAGGGAAGTGCAGTGTTTTTTTAGCAGACTGTACCGTCATATAGACCAAAGCAATCCCTGCCCCATTAGCCAAGGCTTAGCCTTGTAGTAGGGGCAACGTCGGACAGATGGAGCACGGTCTTAGTCTCTTGTAGCTTGCCAACTCTGACACACAGTCAGCAGTGGCTTACTGGCCACTACCACAAACTTCCACCATCGTCTTCAGTCAGTGTTGTTATCCCTGTGCCCTTTCCCCTTTAACCTTCTGCAGGTAAGCTTGTCAGCTGATTACCTTATCTTTTAGTATGATCAAACTATTCTCATTACCTGCTTCTTATTTCCTTTTTTTTTTTTTGTTATAATACAGTGGATGTTGGTATTAAAAGTAACAAAGCTTGTTCTACAATTTCTATTAAACATCTGCAGTTTTTATCAGTTTTCTTTTTGTGTGTGGGTATATGTATTAGCTATATTATCCTGCAGACTGTATATATTAGCTATATTGTCCTGCTGACTCTGTATCTCTCTCTCTCTGAACCTTAAGTGCCCAGGGCACATGGGGCTTCCGCAAGGGTTTTCCACAAATGCCTGTCTTTCGCCTTTTTTTCTACTCTTGCCCAGGTGAGCCCTCTATTGCTCAACATCCTTTCTGTTGTTCTTCTCCATGTCTCTTTTGGTCTACCCTTACTTCTGCTCCCCTGTGGTGTCCATCTTAGTGCTATTTTTGGTAGTGAGTTGTCAGTCATTCGGAGCACATGTCCCAACCATCGCCAGCGTCTTTCCTCAATAATTGTTGTCAGTGGTTTCATCTGCATTTCTGCCAATAAAATGTTATTTCTTATGGTGTTTGGCCAAAATATTTTTTTAATTCTACGTAAACATTTAGTCTGGAAAGAATTCAACTTGTTTTCTATGGTTTTGGTGATTTTCCAGCATTCACTTCCATAGAGTAGTACACTTAGAACATTACTCTGTATATATTAGCTATATTGTCCTGCTGGCTCTGTATATATTAGCTATATTGTCCTGCTGACTCTGTATATATTAGCTATATTGTCCTGCTGACTCTGTATATATTAGCTATATTGTCCTGCTGGCTCTGTATATATTAGCTATATTGTCCTGCTGACTCTGTATATATTAGCTATATTGTCCTGCTGACTCTGTATATATTAGCTATATTGTCCTGCTGACTCTGTATATATTAGCTATATTGTCCTGCTGACTCTGTAATATTAGCTATATTGTCCTGCTGACTCTGTATATATTAGCTATATTGTCCTGCTGACTCTGTATATATTAGCTATATTGTCCTGCTGACTCTGTATATATTAGCTATATTGTCCTGCTGACTCTGTATATATTAGCTATATTGTCCTGCTGACTCTGTATATATTAGCTATATATTAGCTGTATTGTCCTGCAAACTTTGTATACTGTCTGTATTAGCCTTTTTTTTTGTCCTACTGAGTGCATATATTAGCTGAATTGTCTTACTGAATTTATTTTAGCCATATTGTGCTAGTCATAGTATACGTTGTATTGTCCTACTAGCTTTATTAGCTGAATTGTCCTACTGACTGTATATGTCATGTAGTGTCTTGCTGACAGTGTATATTAGCCATATAGTGTCATACTGACAGTGTATATTAGCCATATAGTGTCCTGCTGACAGTGTATATTAGCCATATCATTTCCTGCTGACGTTGTAGCCATATTGAGAAACATTAAAAGGCACCAAAAAAGGAGAAAATCCCGCAGGAAATCACCTCAGAAATAAACAGCCACTCAGTATAGACAAAAATGGCCCTGCATTGGATACCCTCCCACTGTGGCATAATAGGGAACGAGACACTCTCCACAAACAGCAGTAAAATGGAACAACACAGCCATGAAGTCACTTACGAAGAGGCTAAGACCATAATTATAAAAAAAACCAACTCAGACAGCAGTGAGTAAAGAGGTTGGATATAGGGTTCTGATCTCAATCCAGTCCTTCAGCTACAACAACGCCAGCAGTCTCGTTCCATTTAAAAACTGGATAGCACAGATTGCTGAGTCACCTTCACCAGTTCAGGATCTCTCACACAGACACATTCCCCCCCCCAGGATGGAGCACAGACCCCAGAGCATGTGCTCCAAGAGTGCCTAGTTCACCAACCCACAAAGCCAGACCTAGCCACAGAGGGTGGACCTCAAGCAGAAGCTGTGGTGCTGCCGCAAGGACTTTCAAAGAACTGTGTACTCAAACTTGGTGACTCAGCTTCAGGTTTAGATGACCCGACACTTGAACACAGAAGAAGAAGAACCATATTGTCCTAGAGTTAGTATTTTAGCACACAAGAAGAACAACCATATTATCCTAGAGTTAGTATTTTAGCACACAAGAAGAACAACCATATTGTCCTAGAGTTAGTATTTTAGCACACAAGAAGAACAACCATATTGTCCTAGAGTTAGTATTTTAGCACACAAGAAGAACAACCATATTGTCCTAGAGTTAGTATTTTAGCACACAAGAAGAACAACCATATTGTCCTAGAGTTAGTATTTTAGCACACAAGAAAAACAACCATATTATCCTAGAGTTAGTATTTTAGCACAGAAGAAGAAAAACAAACATATTATCCTAGAGTTAGTATTTTAGCACAGAAGAAGAAAAACAACCATATTATCCTAGAGATTGTTTTTTAGCCATGTTGATGTACTACAGGGAACAAACCACTATCTTACCTTCTAAACACTAAGCAGGAGACCACATGGGGACTGGGCAATGTCAGGACAAGTCTTGACTCACTGGTACAAATAACATTAGTTCATCTCTCATGCGCACATTTACACACCTCACAAACTTCTGTTTGCTGGAGATGTGTTGTTTTTCTTTACAGCAATATGCCCAACATCTGTGTCTACTAGCCAAGCTCTTCCTAGACCACAAAACACTCTACTTTGACACAGATCCATTCCTCTTCTACTGTATGTGTGAGCAAGATCTCAGGGGTTATCATCTTGTGGGATTCTTTTCTAAGGTTTGTATCATCATTTTATGTCATTGCTTTTTAGTGATGTCTTTTCTAGGTCCATATATATTTGTTTACTTATTTTAGTTTTTTGATGGTGTCTTTTCTGTACTTGTATCATTGTGTTACTTTATGTGTTTTTGATGGTGTCTTTTCTAGATTTGTATCACTTTATTACATGTTTTTGATGGTGTTTTTTCTATGCCTGTTTCATTGTTTTATATGTTTTTGATTATGTCTTCTCCATGTTGGTATCCTCATCCTATTTCATGTAATTTTTAATGACATCAAGATTTGTATGATTGTTTTATGTCATGTATGTGTGTGTGTGTGTGCTGCTTGTTGGCTGCCTTTTATTTCATGTATTTTAATGACATCAAGATTTATATGATTGTTTTATGTCATGTGTGTGTGTGTGTGTGTGTGTTTGCTGCTTGTTGGCTGCCTTTTATTTCATGTATTTTTATAACTTTTCTAAGAAATTGTTTTGTATATTTTTTTCAAAGTTTACATGATTATGTCGTGTACTTTTGTAATCTTTAGTGGTTCTAAGGACTGTTATTGCTGGACGTGGGGTGGAAAATTTGCTCTCCGCTCCAACGGCATGTGTCTCAAATAGCCTCTGGCAGTCAAGTCCAGCTCCTGGCCTTCTCGTGGCAGAACTGTTTAAACTGACAGGAGAAAGGGCAAAGGCGAATATCTGGCGCCTGAAAACCAGACCATTAGGGTAGATGAGAGGCACATTTGGTAGCTCATCTGCTGCTGGCAAGATTCTTCAGCTGCCATGCGTGGAGCGGTGCTCACCATTGCGGAAAAGGTGGTAGAAAGGATAAAGAGAAGCAAACAGTCAAATCATGGCACCTCTGTTCTTGAGGTCAGCCACGTTCTAAGTGCACTCATATCGGGTGAAGTGCCTGAACCGGCTTAACCCAGAGGGTAAGACATTGCTGGCGAGACTCTTCAGAGGCCGCGTGTTGAGTGAAGCTCCTCCCAGTCAAGGAAGAAACTGCAGAAAAGAAGTAAGGGTTGATGTGTGGCGCTGATGTGAAAAGGTGAAGGAAAAGATAAAGTGAAGTTTAATCGGTATGTCCAGTAGTATCTCTGCGAGAGCTACACATACCACGGCACCTCTGCTCTAGAGGTCGGCCACGTCCGAAATACACCTACACTGGTGAAATATGCCTAAACCGGCACACACCAGGGGTGAAACTTGATGGCTAGGCATGTACCGCCACCTCCTCTCTAGAGATCGGTCATGCCCGATATACACCCATACTGGTGAAATATGCCTAAACCGGCTCACACCAGGGGTGAAACTTGAAGGCTACGCATGTCATGGTACCTCTGCTCTAGAGGTCACGTCCCAAACATGCCCATACTGGGATAATATGCCTATCCGGCACAACCCAGGGGTGGAAATCACTAATGGTGAGGATTCGTCCTCCTGGACAAAAGCTCCATCCTGGTCACAACTAGAAAGGGTAATGGCCACGATCACAAAATGCTGAAGTCAGAGACACTGGACCAGGGCAGTCTAGATAGGCAACCACATCTCACCCGGCGGGGATGTATGCGAATCCTAATCATGCTGAGGTTTTCCAGTGAGAAAGTCCAACACTGGACTGGATGGGCAACCACCTCTCACCCTGCGGTGATACATGGGTATCTCAAAACATGTCAAGTTTTTCCGATGAGAAAGTCCAACTCTAGCCTGGGTGGGCTACCACCTCTCACCCAGCGGGGATATACTGATATCCAAAACACGTCGAGGTCTTCCGGTGAGAAAGTCCAACTCTAGACTAAACTGGTGCAACGAAACCATGGTGTCACGCAATCCCGTTTCTGAGACCCACCAAGAATACAGGCTCAAGCCCTGCGATACTCTGAATCTCCTATGGTCCTCGGGGATCTCATGTGGTCCTTTCGGGGACCACACGGGGGACCACGAGGCTTAATGAGGACCACAGGCGTAAATTCAGTAGGATCACAGGCCGGTCTTGGTGGTAGATGCGAACGAAGAAGAAGAAGAAATAATCTTCAGTATAATTTTTGTATGAATAATTTATATTATGTTTATTTAGTTGGTTGGTTAGCCGAGTGGTTAGACATTTAGTTACTAATCGGGTGATACCAGGTTCAAGTCCCAGAAGTGTTATTTTTTTTTCTGGTACACACCAAAAAGGTCCCTGGGTCCACCCAGAGAAATCTGGGAAGGTAAATGCAGCCAGGCATGATACTGACCGCATGAGACTTTCATGTGCCGAAGGTCATGGAAAATACGGGCCTAACACTGTATCTCCAATATGGCTTAATGGCGTGGAAAGTGGGATTTTAGCTTTTATTTAGTTGGTGTTTCCTGAGGTTCACCTGGTTGTAAGTGCA
Organism: Achatina immaculata; assembly: GCA_009760885.1. Lineage (NCBI taxonomy): Eukaryota > Metazoa > Mollusca > Gastropoda > Stylommatophora > Achatinidae > Lissachatina > Lissachatina immaculata. The sequence goes on from CM019702.1 coordinate 66,311,136, forward strand.
GGGTTTTAATAGAGCTTCTCGTCACCGATAGTAAATATGATGAAGACTACCTCCTAGGCAAGGGACAGCCGCTTCATCTAGTCTTAACTTTGAGTAGAAATTTCTTTCAGTTGCTGGCAAGATACATCCAGCCTCTCTCGAGATGAAAAAATCTAAACATGAACTGGATGTGTGACTGTCACTTGTGGTAAACCTAGGAAAATTGTATGAAGCGACAGAAGATTATCTTGATATATCAGACCTGCATGCTTAATACTGTGTATTATTCAGAAGTGGATTTCAACGAAGATTAATGTGATTAAGTTTATGTGATCTTTGAATATATATGTTGCATTTCCAGGAAAAAGAATCTGCGGAAGATTTCAACGTCGCTTGCATATTGACGCTCCCTCCATACCAAAGAAGAGGTTATGGAAAACTGCTCATTGAGTTTAGTAAGTGCATTTTCTGTCAGAGAAGTTTTGCCTCGGCGCTTTTATAAGTTGTTATTCAAGTACTAGTTGTAACCTATCACAAAATGATTTTTTTATTTAATTCTTCCCGTGCCTAGTGACTAAAAATGGTCACTTCCAATTTGTGCCTATAGAGCCGTGCGACTATTTCGCTACATGCTTTGTTTCCTTAAAAACCCGGTGTAATGTTTAGATCGTGAACATTTAGCACACATGCCCGTGACCTTTTTTTCAAAATGGCTGAAGAGTGCTTAGTTATGAGGGAGAAAATTGAAGTTTTCTGTGAGAAATTTCAATTTTTGGTGATGTAGATAGTGATATGAACATACCCTGTGACTAGACCACTGTTCTTGAATGTATCCCAAGTAGATCTAGACATATTAGACAACTGGAGAAGTAGTTAGAAGGTTATTTCAGACATTATTTTAGGAATAAAGGCACATACAATCACAAGATGATATCGACAGATAGTCGACAGGTAGTTCTAGGCATCTCAGATGGTACACACTGTACACTAGACCCAGCCGATGGTAATTAGAACACAATTATTGTCAAAAAACATCACATTACTTCTTTTTTCCTAAAAATAAAACTCTGCATTTATGAAATCTTCATACATTTTTAGTTATTTTGAAACATTATAAGTACACATAACATGCAAAATACTGTATTTCATTCACTTTTCAAACTATACCCCTGATACGTATCAAGACCTGTGCTTTTACTCTGGCACCAAACGGAACGTCCATGTTTCTTCCTGTGGCACGGAAAGAGTTAAAGACTACAAACTTTATTTAACTAAACATATCTCTCCTAATAATTTGTTGTTAAAGAACAGTAAATTTATGTACTGTTACATCATGCTTCACTAACTGAAAAATATGCTTTTGTCTTATGCAGGAATAAATTTGGAGGGGGGGGGGGGCATAATTGCAAATATATTTATTATGTGTAGTAATAAAGGCATATATACTTTTTTAAAAGCCTGCGACTGTATTATTTAGCTTGGGTTGACTTACGTGGCCAAGAGGAAATCTGGCATGTTGCAAAAAATTCTTAATTATATCTGACAATAATTATCTTCATGTGTAAAGGCCTGCTTATATCTGTGACTTTGACACTGAAGTAAGTGTTGTGTCTGAGTGATGTGAGTTGCTGTATAGACTGATGGCTGTAAAAAAAAAAATGTCTTTGTCAAAACCAGGTTATGAGTTGTCCAAAGTTGAAGGTAAAACTGGGTCTCCTGAGAAGCCTTTGTCAGATTTGGGACTCTTGTCATATCGAAGTTACTGGTCACAAACTATCCTAGAAATTTTGCTCAACTTAAAGCCAAATGAAGCAGGAGAGAGGCCATGCATCACGATCAAGTAAGTTGTGTTGTTAGATGTTGGTTGACTTGTCTCACTGTAGCTGCAAGCTTTAGTTCTTTGAATCCAGCATCAAGATGAGGGTCTAGAAAACAATGTTGAAGTGGATTAAGAGAAGACTGCAGTGGCTTTCTGGAGTGGATTCTAGGAAGCAGTAGATGAAGAGAAGACTGTAGTGGCTTTCTGGGGTGGATTCAAGGAAGCAGTAGATGAAGAGAAGACTGCAGTGGCTTTCTGGAGTGGATTCTAGGAAGCAGTGGATGAAGAGAAGACTGCAGTGGCTTTCTGGGGTGGATTCAAGGAAGCAAGTTTCTAGGTAGACTCCACCACTGTGGAATTCACGCCCTTTTGGTTAGCTTGAAGCTGTGCAGGAACTGAAAGAGTGTCTCTAGCAGCTCTGCATGACAGTCTTAACAACTGAGCCATCTTTCTTGCTTAATCATCTGTGTGTCTCTATTATTAGTTGCTATTTTTTTTGGCGAGCTACTTTGTGAGCCCTATATGACGTTTAACGGCACGGAAAGGATATAAGATATAAGATAAGATTTTTTTTAAACTCAGTCATCATTGAATACTTAAGTGAGCACATAAGATAAGTTTATGCCATTAGGTTGGTCAGATTTTTATATGCTGTTAATTGTAGCAAGATTCTTCAGTTCTTCTGTAGCATCTTTGTTGTTAATCAACTTTTGGTGCTGTCTTCTTGCTTGTGTTGGTTCCACAAAACATTCCACCATTCAGCTTCATCTGACTTGCTGCAGTGCACACTGGGCTTTCTAGAACTGGGCTTTGTAGAACAGGCAAGTTTTATGGCATAAGGAGCTTTGCAAACAGATTGGTATAAAAAAAAAAGACAGACTGGTAGAGGACATAAAAAAACAGAGAGGTTGTGAAATGCATGTGATACATCAGATTGAAATATAAAGCTAAAATTATGCCTGTATCTTTGAGTTTTTTTGTTTTTTTTACAGCGAGATATCGGAGCTGACAAGTATCAAGAAAGATGATGTGATATCAACACTCCAACACCTGAATCTCATCAACTATTACAAGGGTCAGTATATTATCACACTCTCTGATGAACAAATACACACGCAGGAGAAAGCCATGACCAAGAGGCCAATTCGAATAGATCCAAAGTGTCTGCACTGGCAGCCCAAGGACTGGAGCAAGAGGGGAAAATGGTAGCCACAGCCCAGCTTGTCTTCTTCTATCTCCCAGAGCCTGTGCAGAGTTCTCCGCAGCCAGGCAGTGGTTATTTAGAAACATAGGCTTTGTGTTGTTTGGGGAATGGATCCTTTGGTTTTTCTAGAAGTGTCGGCGTGGACAGACCCCCAGAGCCAAGATGAACCACTCCGAGTCCTAACCCCTTTAGCCAGACCGAAATGCTGCGTTGCCGTGTTCGAAGCGCCGCACTGACATGAAATACGGACTTGGCTGATTTTTGTACGCGGTCTTGCCTGTTTGTCTGGTATGGCCTGCATTAATTTGACAGGAACAGACATCATGGTGTAACAGCTATGCTTTATTCCGTGTGTATCAGGCGCAGTGTCTTTACTTTTTTACTTTATAAGCTAGTGTTAAGATTTTGTTTGAGATAGCATGTTATGTGGACACAGTTTGAGGGTTATCTACTTTCAGCTGTTGGTGTGACGCTGGCATGTAGCAGCTGTTTGTTTCTTTAGTGTTTATGGATATTGTATATGGTTGTGCAGTTGCAAGATGTGCTTTATGATCAAATGGTTGTGTGCCGTCTTCTTATGACTTGGCTGCTGCCTATATTTTTGGAGTTCATGCTTTGATCTTCAACAGTGCACCGTTTCTTTGCTTCTCACACATGTAAGAGAATTGAATTCTTGAGATCTCTAGCAGTATCCACCAGCTTCTTATTAATAATATAAAAAAAAAATTATCTCACATGGATATATTCCCAGTGGCAGTGTGCGGATGTGAAACACAAAAAAATTATCTCACATGGATATATTCCCAGTGGCAGTGTGCGGATGTGAAACATAGACACTTAACAAATCAGTAGAAAATAGAGTAGATATCATTTCAAGATGTTGGTCAACTTGCTTAAGACCACACGGCATTCAGGGAGGCAGCGAGAGGGACAGCATTCTGGACACATGACAGCAGCAGGTGAGATTTGTATTTTATCGTTTTCAGCCTTCAAGGGCAAGGCCATGCTAAATTTGGATCCATGCGACTGGGATGATGTGCAGAGTCTGGTCCCAAGTTCTGGTGACAGTTTCACAGCTTCTTCCTATCTGAACTGACGTAGCCAAGCCTGACCGTGTAGGCCTGCATACACTGGATGTTGTTGATGTTTATGTTTCGGAGCATGCACCCCACTTCTGCAAGGACATTTATTTGTGTGTGATATCTCAAGATAAAAGGGATGACCGGACCAGTAACCAGTTGTTATCAGAATAGTTTAGTCTGCTGATGCTTATTGAGGTCACTTTCTTTAAATTACTTCCATTCTATTTAACACCTGAAAGTCTCTCCTAGTTTCATGTTTGTTCATCTTTCAGCAGTTGATTGCATATTTTATGATTTTGTCATGATTAGAGTGTATGCTGCATGTGCATAAAGAGTGCCAGGAAAGCCTGACAGAGCATGATACTTTATGTTCATCACTATCATGTGCTCAGATAAAGTAATATTAAAGAAAATGATATTTGAAATGTGAATTTACTTTGTGTCATATTATGAAGTAAGGTGTACTGGGCATGGGCAGTGAGCATTGAGTGTTCACTAATCAAGGATATGGGTGGGTGGGTGTGCAGGTGGGTGGATTTAGAGAAACCTTCAGACACCTTCACAGAGCAAAATATTTATGAATTCTTAAAACTATAACCTATCACTATCCATGACTACGCCTCTTTTTCAGGGCTCTGGCCTCCTGGTTAAGGAACTTTGATTTAGATTTAGGGAACTTTTATTTTTTTTTATATTCTCAGCCTTTTTGACAAGGGGTTGGATCACAGGAGTTCTTCATGCATGCAGCACAGTTTTCCTAGAGGCCCCATTTGGGCTCTCAAGTCTCTCTACAAACCACAGATGTGGCTTCAGAGACCATTCTGGTACATGTTGAATGGAGTTGGGAGCTTTCAGTCTGTCCTGAGAGATCTGTAGTCTGAAAATTTTCAAGGACTTGAATTTTTTCCTTTTGTAATACCCTGCCAAGCAAAACCTCTCATGAGAAATAAATAATAATTGCAAATACGTGAAAATGTGGAAGATAACTGACAGTAGGGTCACAAAAACTGAAAAGCACATAAGAAAAATAATAAAACAAGTCTCATATAGTGTTGTATATAAAAACTCAGAATTTATTTATACTCAGTTGAACTTAGGGGGGAACTTAGAGGGGGGAGTCTGTCTGAATTTAATGACTTGTGGGAGGAGCCTAGAGGGGATGTCTGTCTGAACTTTGTGGGAGGAACATAGAGGGGGAGTCTGTGTGAACTTAATGACTTGTGGAAGGAACATAGAGGGGGAGTCTATGTGAACTTAATGACTTGTGGAAGGAACATAGAGGGGGAGTCTATGTGAACTTAATGACTTGTGGGAGGAACATAGAGGAGGAGTCTATGTGAACTTAATGACTTGTGGAAGGAACATAGAGGGGGAGTCTATGTGAACTTAATGACTTTGGAAGGAACATAGAGGGGGAGTCTATGTGAACTTAATGACTTGTGGGAGGAACATAGAGGGGGAGCCTGCCTGAACTTAATGACTTGTGGGAGGAACATAGAGGGGGAGCCTGCCTGAACTTAATGACTTGTGGGAGGAACATAGAGGGGGAGTCTATGTGAACTTAATGACTTGTGGGAGGAACATAGAGGGGGAGCCTGCCTGAACTTAATGACTTGTGGGAGGAACATAGAGGGGGAGCCTGCCTGAACTTAATGACTTGTGGGAGGAACATAGAGGGGGAGTCTATGTGAACTTAATGACTTGTGGGAGGAACATAGAGGGGGAGTCTATGTGAACTTAATGACTTGTGGGAGGAACATAGAGGGGGAGTCTGTGTGAACTTAATGACTTGTGGAAGGAACATAGAGGGGGAGTCTATGTGAACTTAATGACTTGTGGAAGGAACATAAAGGGGGAGTCTATGTGAACTTAATGACTTGTGGGAGGAACATAGAGGGGGAGTCTATGTGAACTTAATGACTTGTGGGAGGAACATAGAGGGGGAGTCTATGTGAACTTAATGACTTGTGGGAGGAACATAGAGGGGGAGTCTATGTGAACTTAATGACTTGTGGGAGGAACATAGAGGGGGAGTCTATGTGAACTTAATGACTTGTGGGAGGAACATAGAGGGGGAGCCTGCCTGAACTTAATGACTTGTGGGAGGAACATAGAGGGGGAGTCTATGTGAACTTAATGACTTGTGGGAGAAGTACAGGATGATGTCCGTGACCAGATCAAAAGGGGACAATGTTACTTGCATGGAGTAAGAAGTGCTTCACTGACATTGCTGAGTGCCTGCAGTGTCTTCCAAGTTTAGAAAATGTGTACCAAAAATTGCTGAATTGACAGAAACAAAAAAGTAAACAACCACTATTGATTTACTGTTTGTTTCACAATAATCTAGCTTTTTGGACCTATATTTCTTGGACATCACTTTGTCACAGCCTGAGGAATGTATCATTCTAATGAATTTCTGTTATCACATTTGTCTTGGCTGGTCAACTCCCTCCTGTGAACATGTGCTCAGCCTCACTGTGACTCCTGTGAACATTTGCTCAGCCTCACTGTGACTTCTTTGAACATGTGCTCAGCCTCACTGTGACTCCTGTGAATATGTGCTCAGCCTCACTGTGACTCCTGTGAACATGTGCTCAGCCTCATTGTGACTTCTGGGAACATGTGCTCAGCCTCACTGTGACTTCTGCGAACATGTGCTCAGCCTCACTGTAACTTCTGTGAACATGTGATCAGCCTCACTGTGACTCCTGCGAACATGTGATCAGCCTCACTGTGACTTCTGTGAACATGTGTTCAGCCTCACTGTGACTTCTGTGAACATGTGCTCAGCCTCACTGTGACTTCTGTGAACATGTGATCAGCCTCACTGTGACTTCTGTGAACATGTGCTCAGCCTCGCTGTTACTCCTGTGCTTATTTTAACTATCAGTCTTCTATATGTCATCCATTTTGTTTATGTTAATGTAATATTTAATGTTTTTCTATCTGTAACATTTATGTAGTATATAAAAACCTCTATGATATGAATAATCAATTTCAAACAGCACTTTTGCATAATTATCACACATATTGTCTGTCTTAAAAATAGATTCATTTATAACTAAACATTCATCATAAAAATAGATTCACTTATATTTGAAAACAAAAAAAAAAATAGATTAATGTAAATACTCACTATAAAAATAGATTTTGATCTAAACACTCATCACCAAAAATAAAAAATTATTTGTTAAAACACTCTGTGCCATATACAAAAAAAAAAAGGTGATCACAATTTAAATCATGTGTGCCTTAAAGTTCAGTCGTAATTTAATATCCAAACATGATTTTTAAAATTTTAAACATTCAGCTGTCAGTCATTACCAGCAACTGCTGCAAGGTGAACGTTAACTTCTTCTCTGGTCAAGACCCTGTCAAAGGAAATGTATAAAAGCGTTTATGGGAGATAGAGCAGAAAGTATACATGTGTGTGAAAGTCTGAAAACATAAGAGGTAGAAATAAATCCAACCTTAATGGAGAATTAAAATGTGAAGGCAAGAAACTCTGCTGATAACTGTGAGCAAGTAAACATAGTTTATTGGCCCCCCCTGCAGGTTGATGCACCTCTTGTATCATTTCACTGGCTTCTTCATTCCTTGTTTTTAGCTGCTCCTGAGTCACTTCAGGTCTGTTCCTAAACCTCATCATCGGAGGTGAACCTACGACCAAACAGATCTTATTTTAGTGGGCTGGAAGACATGATAATCACATACCTTCACTTCAAGGCTGTAGGAGGGGAGGGGGGAGGCGGCCCATAATGCAGCTTCTGCATTGCTTCAACAAATGCAGCCGTTGCATGGGAACATCCTTCATCATGATACAGCAAGACTGACAGTATTCCTCTTCTTTTGCTGTGGAATACTGTCAGTTCTCTCTAAGCATAGCACTGTATGTTGTACCAGTCACTGTTTCTCTGTGTTCCCAAACCAGCTTGGGACCACTACAATGAATTTCAGCAGGTCTGACACAGTGTCCAGAACCTTCATTTCTCATATGAAAACTTTGACTTGTGTGTTTTGGTGTTCAATTTTTCACTTTCCATTCATTCATTAGCATGTCCCTTGCGGAACTTTGCCTCCCTAACAGCACTCCTGTAGGCCTCTTGGTTGTGAGCAAGATGGCCTGCTGCTGACGCATCCATTTTCAGATCATCAACGATGTCTTGCAGCCATCTTCGCCTTGGTCTTCCTCTCTTTCTTTCTCTCATTATGTACCCTTCCAAGATAGTCTTCTCTAGATTGTCATGACGTTTAATGTGTCCACAATATTTAAGTTTTCTCTGTTTAATCCTCTTTACTAGCCAGCCTTCTTCAATATTAAGTTCTTGTAGTATGGATATATTTGTTCTTTTTTTGTGTCCACGATATTTGGAGAAGTCTTCTGTAGCATTTACATTCAAAGGCATTTATGTGTTTCTCAGCTGTTTTGTTAAGTGTCCAGGTGTCACAGGCATATGTTGCGATGGGAAAGATGCATGCCCTTAAAAATCTTATTTTTGTAGTTCTGTCCATTCCTCTCCACAGAATCTTTATTTGTTTTACTTTCTGAAGAGCAATAGATGTCCTCCTTTTAATTTCCCTCATTGTATCTCCATTATTAGTTAGTAGTGATCCAAGATATTCAAAACTCTCCACTTCTTCCAGTTTTTCCTCATTGATACATATTTCAACTACCTTGTTTGTTTTGTCAGTTGTCATCACTTTAGTTTTCTTTGCATTAAGATAGATGTTTTGCTCTTCGCTTTTCTTACAGACTGACATAATTAGTTTTTCCATTCCTTCTTGCATTGTGGACAGTAATACTGTGTCATCAGCATATCTAATCTCTGGTATTTCATAACCTCCAATTGTTATGGCATCGTAATATTCTTTGTCTACATCTTCTCTAACATTCCTCATTATATTTTAAGTATACAAGTTAAATAAGTAAGGCAACAATATGCACCCCTGACAGACCCTTTGGTTTATGTCAAACCAAGCTGTTGTTTCACCATTTATTCTTACTGCTGCTTGTTGGTCTAGATACAGCAGTGATGTTAATTGTATCAAATGTGTTAGAAATCCCATTTTTTCCATAATTTCCCAAAGTTTCTGGTGTTGTACACAATCAAATGCCTTTGAATAGTCTATGAAGGCTAAATATAGATTCATATTAAACTCTCTGCATTTCTCTATTATTAATCTTATATTGAATATATGATCTCTTGATCCTCTTCCTTGCCTGAAACCGGCTTGGACCATATTGACTTCTTCTATTTTCTTACGAAGTCTATCCATTATGATTTTTAACAGAATTTTTCTAGATGACTAATCAGGGCAACAGTTCTGTAGTTTGTGCGTAATTTTAGGTTACACCTTTTTTTTGGCAGTGGTATGAATACAGTTCTTTTCCATTCTTTTGACCAAATACCTGAATGCTATATCTTTTTACATAGTGCATGATAGATTGTTGCACACTCCTTTCCTCCTGCTTTAATAAGTTTAATAAGCATAACTTTCCATAAAGAATATATATTTTTGGAGGGATTTGCCCATCTTTCCATTTACAGGTGAACTTTGGGAATGAATAAAAGCCACAAGAAAACAGCGCAAAAAGGGTGACCTATCACATCAAAATTGACTAAATTGATGATCTGATGTTTACAAATTTACCTGAATATGGGATTGTGTTTTGAGATGATTCCTATTTCAATCTCAGAAGCCTTCAGATTAGTGGCCAGGACGATAGATAAGCATTTTATGGCAGTCTAATGAAAAACAGACAAGGGGAAAATTTATGGAAAAAAGTTCACTAATCTTCATTTTCAGACTTCTAATATGTAGTGTGAGAGAATAAGTGGGGCTCCATCACTCTCCATCAGTGATTCAAGGAAGATTCCATTATTTCATTATATGTGTAATTAATTCTTGTTTGTCTCTCTTGATAAAGGTTCATTCATTTGCATGTCCCTTGCGGAACTCTGCCTCCCTAACAGCACTCCTATAGGCCTCTCGGTTGTGAGCAAGATGGCCTGCTGCTGATGCATTCATTTGCAGATCATCAACGATATTGATAAAGATGCTCTACTGAAATATTGGTCTGTTTTGCTGTTTGTGAAAGTACAAACTTTGGAGAAACTTAAAATGTTTACCTGGAAGAGAATAGTGAATAATAGAAAAAAAATTATTACTAAATCACTGGAGACATCCCTGATGTGATTTCTCTGAAGAACGTTAAGAACATCTTGGACAGGTAACATGACTAGTGAGGAATGTTCTGGCAAAATCCAATGAAGGTCAGAATTCAATCAAAAGTATAATAAAAATCAATTAACATTTACTGGATGTGTCATGAGAAAGGAAGACTAGCCAACATTATGAAAATCATCATTTTGTGCCATCTCTCCGAGGAAGGATGGCAGCAAAAGATGTCCACCTCACTCTGTCCTTTACTTTCACAATGCACACAGCCAAGCTGAATCCTATCCATCACACACAGACAAGCTGAATCCCATCCATCACACACAGACAAGCTGAATCCCATCCATCACACACAGACAAGCTGAATCCCATCCATCACACACAGCCAAGCTGAATCCCATCCATCACACACAGACAAGCTGAATCCCATCCATCACACACAGACAAGCTGAATCCCATCCATCTTTTCATCTTTTGATGCTCATGCATTTATATCTTCATCCTCCTGCTCTTTTTCCTTCAATCTTTCCCTCACATATGGTTTTCACTTTAATATTTCAGCTTTCCCCTTCAGGATAGTTTTAACAGGGTATTCCATAAGTTCCTTTACACCTGGAAGCTAATGTAGGAAGACAAATGCAGCTACATGGAGAAAGTGTGTGTTATTTTGTAAAGAAATTCTCAAAGTTTTAGACAAACAGGGACTCAGTGTAAGGCCTCTCCCCCACACCCCCCCCCCCCATAACACAGCATAAATCACTTCAATCATCAAGTTCCTCCCAGGTTTTATGTAGTGTGTCTGGAGTAGCAGGTATAATGATTCACTGTTTCAGAATGTTCAGACTTTGTGGATGTGTGGGGATACATAAACACTGTCTCTAATGAGAAAGAAGGAGGTTGTAATCTAGCGCCGTGAGGAGGCTTTGGTGGAAGAATTGAAAGATAGACCTCAAGTCTTCTTTCCACTTCCACCTTCTGACATGGTTAAGAAAATTCTTTATCACCATCTGCCACTAATCCAACTCAACCCTGATACTCGCGACATCTTCTCTGATCTACCTCCATTAGCACACAGATGGGAACCAAGTCTTAAGGAGATCCTCGTCCACAGCCACCTGAAGCGGAACCTTGCGTATGTTGGCACCAGAAAATATAACCACCTTCACTGTGTTACCTGCCCTGTAGTCTGAGAAATGAAAACAATAATCTTTCCCAAAACTATCCTCACTCTCCATGAGGAATTCACATATGAGTCCCCATAATGTAATATATGCCATTGTATGCAAAGATGCAGGATAACTTATATTGGTGAAACTGGTCTCAGATTAGGTGACCGCATGCAAAAACATCTGTATGATATCACCCAGAATGCTTCGAAACCGGTCACTAATCACTTCAATGGCCCCAACAACAGAGGCAGACCTGATTTTCTGGTAACAGCCACCAAACTGCCATGCAGAAGTTGCTTAGTGCTTGAGAACTGCTACATTCAGGAATATGATACACTGGAACCACATGATTTGAACTCACAATTCAGTTACACGTAACACAGTCATATACCCTCTGCACTAACTTCCACTCCTTTCTCAGTTGCTATACATATTTCAAAACTTCCCTACGGCACTAGATTATAATCCCAACTGTAATCACCTACTCCACCTTCTCCCTGCTAGATTACCATTATACCACCCTCTCTCCTTTTTGCGGTTCCCCTCTTCCCCCCCCCCTTTATGACTGACCTATTACACATTACAAGTTTCCATTTAAACATTCTCAACACTCCACCATACTCATTTCTGGACACAGCCTCTTACAAGTCACAGTTAAGTGCTCCATTTATTGTATTTTATTATATTTTAATCTATTTCCACTTTTTACATAGCATTCATGTGGATTTATATGTTATCTTCTTTCTCTATTTCTTTGTCTTGTGTGTTTTTGTATGATTAAGGTTCACACTGAAACATCACAACTGTGTGGTCATTAGTTAGTAAAGCTGTTCCTACTTTTTTCTTAGTTTATATATTTTGGACATTATGGATGTGGAACAAGGACAATCATCAGGAAGGTACAGCACCGCCTGGAATCCATGGAAATGTGGTCCCATAGAAGAATGCTAAAGATACCATAAACAACAAAGAGATCAAATGTAGAGGTCCTGAAAGAGGCAGAAGAAGACAGGCAAGCAGTAACAAAATTCAGGAAGAGACAATCTAAATTCATAGGACTCGTCATTAGAGCAGGTGGACTGAAATATTTGAAAACAGGGATGATAGAGGGCAAAAGAGACCAAGGCAGACAAAAAGAGAAGATGACAGATGGACTGATAAAGTGCCACAAGGAAAGGAGTCCAGCTCATAATTAACATCTGATATAGAGAAATATGAAAAAGCATGGCTGGCAATGCCTGTGGGTCTGGTGCTGGACAGAATGGACATTATTGTGAAGTGAAGGATTCAGAAGTAACTCTAGAGAGAAGGCATAGGCAATCTCATGAAATAACATAACATGAAATCAAGACCTGAACTGATGGAAAGAATCAAAGATCAAAGCGACGATTTCTGAAAACAGAACTTTCACAGAATAAATCAGCATATGACGGCACTAAACAACTGGTTTGGAAATTATTTTTAAAAAAACCTAACCTCTGTTGTTTCGCTGTCTCTGAACTCGTTCATTCTCACAATTTCCTTCTTGAGGAATATGTTTGCTTCCAGCTGTTTAGGACCTGCAAATGTGGCCTTTAGCTCATTAGAATAGCCAGCCGGGTTTATCTTGTAAATTTTTGGTCCAGAATCTTCACTGTAGCCAGCAAGAATCATGCCTGAAAACAGACAAGCAGCCAGAAAGAATCATGCCTGAAAACAGACAGACAGACAAGCAGCCAGCAAGAATCATGCCTGAAAACAGACAGACAGACAAGCAGCCAGCAAGAATCATGCCTGAAAACAGACAGACAGACAAGCAGCCAGCAAGAATCATGCCTGAAAACAGACAGACAAAATCATGCCTGAAAACAGACAGACAAACAGCCAGCAAGAATCATGCCTGAAAACAGATAGACAGACAAGCAGCCAGCAAGAATCATGCCTAAAAACAGACAAACAAGCAGCCAGCAAGAATCATGCCTCAAAAAAACAGACAGACAAGCAGCATTATTTGATGAAAGGAAAGTAGAAATCAGTTTGCTTGTGTTATAAATCAGTGAGAAAACAGTACAAAATAATCTTATGGTATAAATCAGTAAGAAAACAGTACAAAATAATCTTATGGTATAAATCAGTAAGAAAACAGTACAAAATAATCTTATGGTATAAATCAGTAAGAAAACAGCACAAAATAATCTTATGGCATAAAACAGTGGGAAAAAAAATACAAAATAATCATATAATATAAATCAGTAAGAAGACAGTACAGAATAATCTTATGGCATAAATCAGTAAGAAAACAGTACAAAATAATCTTATGGCATAAATCAATGAGAAAACAGCACAAAATAATCTTATGGTATAAATCAGTTAGAAAACAGCACAAAATAATCTTATGGTATAAATCAGTGGGAAAAAAAATACAAAATAATCATATAATATAAATCAGTAAGAAGACAGTACAGAATAATCTTATGGCATAAATCAGTAAGAAAACAGTACAAAATAATCTTATGGCATAAATCAATGAGAAAACAGCACAAAATAATCTTATGGTATAAATCAGTCAGAAAACAGCACAAAATAATCTTATGGTATAAATCAGTAAGAAAACAGTACAAATCAATAATCTTGCAATATAAATCAGTGTGAGAACAGTATACATCAGTTTTTTTTTTTTTGGAAGTATGTTTGTTGTGAGTACAGTAAATATTTTAGTTTTATTGTAATATTATTTGATAACTATCAGCCCTAAGATGAGTAGAAACTGCAGTGATGCAAGTTAAGCTCTGCATTAAGGTTCATGGCTCTCATTTGCTAACAGTGGACTTTCAAACAAATTTAAAGCATAAGGAAGCAGCTTAGAGTTATTTTATCTTTATCAAAAGTTAAGAACTCACAGCAGCCTAGGGGTCTTGTGCGAGTGCTGTGAATGTACTTTTGGTTGATATCTGATATCCTTTTGCTCAAGATATCAATACACACTTCTCTGCCATATGACCATTTATTCCACTTTGCTATTTCATTCTGGGCATCCTTAATAAAGGAAAAACTGTCATCTGTAACAAAACAATCAGAAAACTGTCATCTACAAGTACAACAAAACAATCAGAAAACTGTCATCTGCAACAAAACAAGTTCCCATCATGCTTTGCTGATATTGGTATCTAAAATCACTATAGATAACTAATGCTGCTGATGAACTCAAGAAGACTAAATGGACAAGTGTTAAGAACTGACAGTAAAAGACTGTAAAGAGAGAAGACAAGTGTTAAGAACTGACAGTGAAAGATTGTAAAGAGAGAGGACAAGTATTATGAACTGACAGTGAAAGACTGTAAAGAGAGAAGACAAGTATTATGAACTGACAGTGAAAGACTGTAAAGAGAGAAGACAAGTATTATGAACTGACAGTGAAAGACTGTAAAGAGAGAGGACAAGTGATATAAACTGACAGTGAAAGACTGTAAAGAGATAGGACAAGTGATATAAACTGACAGTGAAAGACTGTAAAGAGAGAGGACAAGTGATATAAACTGACAGTGAAAGATTGTAAAGAGAGAGGACAAGTGATATAAACTGACAGTGAAAGACTGTAAAGAGAGAGGACAAGTGATATAAACTGACAGTGAAAGACTGTAAAGAGAGAGGACAAGTGATATAAACTGACAGTGAAAGACTGTAAAGAGAGAGGACAATCGATATAAACCGTCAGTGAAAGATTGTAAAGAGAGAGGACAAGTGATATAAACTGACAGTGAAAGATTGTAAAGAGAGAGGACAATCGATATAAACCGACAGTGAAAGATTGTAGAGAGGACAAGTGTTAAGAACTGACAATGGAAAGAGAGAAGACACTTTTGGTCTAGTTTTTGCACGGGTGTAATTAATACAACTTACCTGGCGTACCAGCCACGATGCAACCAATGGTGTCCCACAGTTTGTGTATGTGTCTGGATATCTCAGCACCCGGTGTTTCTTTCTGTCGTGTAAAATATCAGTGCATTAAAGTAATCTGTAAATCTTTGTGTGCATGTTTGTGTTTGTGTCTGTCGCTCTGGAAGTAGAAGCATCATCATTTATCACCCGAGCAGCGAAATGGTTAGTGTACTCCACTCTCCTTTTTTAGGTCAGTGGTTGATCTCTGTTGGAGGTTTCCTGGAAATGACTACCTAACTTCTCCTGGAACTAGGAGGATGAAAGATGGCTAGACATAATATTGACCACATCGCCGCCTTGCGAACTGACTGGCCAAATAAAATTTCACTGATATCCTAAATATGAAAAGTTGGACCCAAGGCAGTTAGAAGCCTGGCAATAGTCTCATTGTCTGACCCCCAGTGAAAGCCACCGAAGCATGATCCGACTTGATGTACGCGTATATGACGTGCAGGCCTACTCTTTTGAACTGAATTAAATTCAACTTCCTCGAACCTAATAATAATCAAAGTGTTTAAGATCATAATTATCATCATCATCATGTGCCGTGCTGGTAGGTTAGAAGTCATGTTTCTCCATATATCTCGGTCTTTGATATTTTCCATCAGCTCAGTTGGTGACTTTTTATTGTGTCGTGGCGGTTAGACTGTCTCTGATTATTTTCTCTCTCTCTCTTTCTCTCTCTGGACCCTCCCCTGCCTCTCTTCTCATTTATTTTTCCTGTGTTGTGCTTTTAATCTTTCCCCTTTTCATTATATGTCCAGTTATTGATGATTGTCGTTTTCTTATGGATTTAATTATGTTCCTTTCAACTTTTGCTTTTGTTAGAAATTCCCTGCATGTCATCTGTCCGTGGTGATTCTTCTAAGAAACCACGTCTCTGTTGCCCCCCAGTGATTGCATCGATCTGTTGATGGTCGATGGCTCATTTTCATAGGGTAGAACAGTCTCAATGTAGCACTTCAGAACTCTCTTTCTGGTGTTCAGTGATAGAGATATATGATATATGTATGTTGAAATTCTCGTTTCCATGCCATTATGGGCGTATCCCCATGTGTATTGGGTATACGGCGTTAGGCCCGTATTTGTCATGACCTTCGGCACATGAAAGTGTGATGTGGTCAGTATCACGCCTGGCCGCTTTACCTTCCCAGATTTCTCTGGTACCCATTTTTATAGGCTGGGTGAACCCCGGGGCTTATTTTGGTGTGTACCAGAAAAATATCTCACTGCTGTGACCGAACCTGGTACAACTGGATTATTAAACCTAGAGCCTAACCACTCAGCTAATATATATATATATATATATATATATATATATATATATATATATACTGTTTAAAAAAAAAGAAACGCAACACTACTGTAGTCGTAATGGACACCAAATTTCAAACTTATATCAAAATTTTATTTTACGGAATTAATGTTTCAATCTTGGCATAAAAAAAAAGACTTTAACAATGAAATGATGTTCATTAAATTTGGTTTGGACAACTGAGGCCTCCGTTTCAGTAAGGTGTATGACCTCTTCTGCCCTGTATCAGAAAATGACATCTCCTTGACATGGATCCGATTAGCCGTTGGATCTGTTGTTGTGGGATGGCTGCCCACTATTCCCGTGCAAGAGACAACTGTTGGAGATTGGTTGGCGCCATGTCTCGCTGGCGGACTTGTCTATTGAGTTCATCCCATAAGTGTTTTATCGGGTTCATGTCCGATGACATGGATGGCCACGGAATAGTCTGGACGTTGTTGTCAGCGAGGAACTTGGTGGTGAGTTGTGTCATGTTGTTAGCCAGGAACTTGGTGGTGAGTTGTGCCACATGAGGTCGAGCGTTATCTTGCTGAAAAATCGACCCTGGTACAGCCAGAAGTGGAAGGACGCGAGGCGAAGAATTTCAGCGACGTATCGTTGGGCATCCAGGCGTCCTTCAATTTGCACCAGGTCACTTCTTCCCATGAAGTTGATCGTCCCCCACACCAGTACACCTCCACCACCACGTGGAGGAGCCTCATCCACGTAGTTCTGGGCGTAACGCTCATGGACTCTGCGGTAAACCCTTTTCCGTTTATCGCGTCGCTGGAGCAGAAAGAATGACTCATCACTGAAACCAAACCCTTCTCCAATCTTTCACAACGGTCCATTGTCGATGTTGGTTCGCCCACTGCAGTTGGTTCTGGCGATGCCGGTCCGTAAGAACAGGACCTCTGTAGGGTCTTCTAGCTCAAAGACTAGCATCGTGAAACCGGATCCCGACCGTTTGATCTGAAATTCGAGGAGATACTGTCACTGACTGGACTGTTGAGGACGCAGATGCAAATCGATTCCTGAGGCGACGCAGCCATATGAAGCGGTCTTCGGCAGGAGTTGTGACTATGGATCTTCCACTGCGCGGTCAGTCTGCAACTGAGCCAGTTTCTTGAAATCGTCTCCAAAGGCGACTAATGGTGCTTCTAAAGACATTAAATTGTCTACACTTTGTGACTGTCCAGTCTGTAAACGTCCAATGATGATGAGTCGTTGTTCTGTAGTGAGATGTGCCATACTTGCCCACTGAATTTTCAAATGAATTGATTTGAGGAGTGTCAGTCTTTTATGGGCATTCGATAACATGGTCAGTGAGCTTTGTGTTCAGTAAGTTTCACAGGATTCTCGTGAACCTGTCATGAGTTATTGTCAAAAATGTTGTTTTTCTCTGCTCATGAATAATCTGGTGGGTACAATTCAGGTCAGCACGTGAAGCTGATGTTCAAGTGAACGCTTCAGACAATTTGCCCTTGTCTGATCAGCAAATTTCAGTTTCATCGCAACATGGTATTAGTTGCGTTTCTTTTTTTTTTTGGAACTATATATATATATATACATATATATATATATTCTGTGGTACTTATATGTGTAATATGGTTGAACCGTTATTGATATTGTGTGTGTTCATTGATGAGTATCTTGATATTATCTCAGTGTGTAAAACAGCTAACAAAATAAGTTTATTACGACATATGGTTTTTTTTTTGTAATTGGTATGAAAGATGATGAGAAAGCAGAGAAGTCATAATATCTATAGGTTGAACTTGGCTAACAAGGATAAGGGATGGTTGTGGTCAGATGGTAGTGAGAGTGAGGTGATGGTAGTGAGAGTGGGGTGATGGTAGTGAGAGTAGGGTGATGGTAGTTGGGGTGATGATAGCGAGAGTGGGGTGATGGTAGTTGGGGTGATGGTAGTAAGAGTGTGGTGATGGTAGTGAGAGTGGGGTGATGGTAGCGAGAGTGGTGTGATGGTAGTGAGAGTGGGGTGATGGTAGTGAGAGTGGTGTGATGGTAGTTGGGGTGATGGTAGTGAGAGTGGGGTGATGGTAGCGAGAGTGGGGTGATGGTAGTTGGGGTGGTGGTAGTGAGAGTGGGGTGATGGTAGTGAAAGTGTGGTGATGGTAGTGAGAGTGGGGTGATGGTAGTGAGAGTGGGGTGATGGTAGTGAGAGTGGGGTGATGGTAGTGAGAGTGTGGTGATGGTAGTGAGAGTGGGGTGATGGTAATGAGAGTGGGGTGATTGTAGTGAGAGTGTGGTGATGGTAGTGAGAGTGGGGTGATGGTAGCGAGAGTGTGGTGATGGTAGCGAGAGTGTGGTGATGGTAGTGACAGTGGAGTGATGGTAGTGAGAGTGGGGTTATGGTAGTTGGGGTGATGGTAGTGAGAGTGGGGTGATGGTAGTTGGGGTGATGGTAGTGAGAGTGTGGTGATGGTAGTGAGAGTGGGGTGATGGTAGTGAGAGTGGGGTGATTGTAGTGAGAGTGGAGTGATGGTAGTGAGAGTGTGGTGATGGTAGTGAGAGTGGGGTGATGGTAGTTGGGGTGATTGTAGTGAGAGTGGGGTGATGGTAGTGAGAGTGGGGTGATGGTAGTGAGAGTGTGGTGATGGTAGCGAGAGGGGGTGATGGTAGTTGGGATGACGGTAGTTGGGGTGATGGTAATGAGAGTGGGGTGATGGTAGTTGGGATGACGGTAGTTGGGGTGATGGTAGCGAGAGTGTGGTGATGGTAGTGAGAGGGGGTGATGGTAGTTGGGATGACGGTAGTTGGGGTGATGGTAGTGAGAGTGTGGTGATGGTAGCGAGAGGGGGTGATGGTAGTTGGGATGACGGTAGTTGGGGTGATGGTAGTGAGAGTGTGGTGATGGTAGCGAGAGGGGGTGATGGTAGTTGGGATGACGGTAGTTGGGGTGATGGTAGTGAGAGTGGGGTGATGCACGATGGTCGTGACCAGATATTAACAGCCGAATCACGAACTTGAACGGCCATCACGGGATGGTAAATTGTAAACATTCATGGAGAATCTAAATGGGAGCATGTGTTAATGGCTGAACAAAAATTCGCGGGACTAGAAGAGAGACATCTGAGGGATGTTGATCATTCCTACAAAAGTGTGCTCAGATATTTAAATGTATGCTTTTGTCTCAAAGCTGTTGTACTTGTACTTGTACCTGTAATTTAGCACTGCATTTAGGTTGGCTCTTCTTTCTTGATATAATCACTGTTTCTCTTTTCTTGCAATTTTAGGGTGAATCCTTTCTTCTCATTTTCTTTTACTACAATATCCTATAATTTCAGTAGGCTCATTTCTTTGTTGACTATCAGTACCGTATCATCTGCACATGTTAGCCTGTTCACGCTGTAGCCTCCAACTTGAATTTCTGGGTTCTTTTTTTTTTTCTCCTGACATTTTCACTGCGTAGTGATAACAAATCTGGTGAGAGGACACAACCTTGTCTAACTCTTCACCTTATTGTTTGATATTTGCCTAGCATATTTTCTACCCTGATGGAAGATTCTTGATTCGAATATATTTTTTTTTAATTTTTCTCTGATCTTTGCGTTAATATTTATATACTCTAATATTTACATGATTTTGTCATGTTTTACTTTATCAAATACTTTAGTATAGTCAAGGGAGCATATAAAAACGTCTTTCTGTACGTCTAACGTTCTCTCTGTTAGAGTTTAGTGCAAATTTTACGTTATGCGTTCCTTTTCCTTCTATAAATCCAATTTGTTCATCTCCTATTTCCATGTTTATTCTGTGTCTAGTTTTTCTCATTATTATTCTGAACAGTAATTTTATGACACGACATGAAAGGCTTATTGTTCCCAATAAATTGTGTGTGTGGGGGGGGGGTGGGGTAACAAAACTACCCCCGTCTCTCTCTGCCCCATCTTCTTGATTAGCCAATGGCCCCACGAAAGTTCTCTGGATCCTCTTTTAAAACGGGAAGCTCTTCAGGCCCTTGAGCAATGCACTGTCACTCTTCCTCATTGTCTCTATATTTTTGTAAAACTGAACCATACACTTCTGCCTACCTTTATTACTAGAAACAGTTTTACTACAGTCGTTATTTCTTATCTCTCACACTACGAATAAATTCGACTTACACACAGACTTGTCAGCGGAACGCCTTCGTAAATCGGGAACTGCCTGCAATACGGTGGGGGTTGTATACCCCTGGGACCCGGGATTTTGAGGGAGCTTGGAAACTTTGTTTTCCCTCCCGTTTTTTTTAATGAGATACAAAAAATAATAACATAATAATAACATGTGTAGACATATGAGAATTTCTGTCTGTGCTTAGATTAAGAACCCGGGTGGGGGGGGGGGGATAGTAACTGAATCTGTGGTCCGACCTGGCTCTGTAGGTTCCTCTCAGATGCATTCAGAGAGATGCCGAGTCTGCAGAACCGGTAAGATCACACAGAAAACTGACCCAGTCCAACCAGCTGGATCCTAGACTAACAGGTCTAGCGTGTCTTAGAAAACTACGCCAGAAAATGTTTTCATTAGGATCGTCAAGCGCAGTGGGACCTTCGTCGTCAATAATTCAGCCGTTTAAATTGAAAACTGATTATGACCTTTTCTTGGGTCATGTTTTGTTCAGGAGCAGCTCTATTAAATGTTTCGCACCATAAAACGATAATGAAGAAGTTACTGTGCCAGAATTTTGTGAGTGTTACATGAAACATCAAGTATCGAAAACAAAGTGATAATGAAAATGAGCTGACCTTGATACCATTCTTGTTAATACAAGACTTCGCTAGCTGTGAAACTTAATGAATAAATAGGAGTTCATCATCATCATCATCATCATCACTTGGTGTTGGGTATTATGCTTCTCCAGAGTACCCGATCCTTCAAGCAGGCCATTACCTCCGTTGGTGATCTCCTCTCACACCATCCCGTCAGACTGTCCAGTATCATTTCTCTTGCTCTTCATCTGCCTCGTCTTCCCTCTATTTTTCCTGTTGTTATAATATTTTCGGTGCCCCCTCTTCTCATTGCACGTCGTATGAAAGTACATTGTCCTTCTCTTATTTTTTTTTCCTCTCCAGCTCTTCTCATACATTCTTCATTAGTTATTTTTGTTGTCCATTGAACAACATTCTTCTAACAAACCACATTTCTGCTGCTTCCAATGATTTTTGTGCAGACTTGCCTATTGTCCATGATTCACTTCCATATAACAAGATAGGTTCAATATAGCATTTTAGGACTCGTTTTCTAACATTCATTGATAAAGATGTTTCTCATTCTCTGAAATGCAGTCTTTGCTTGGCCCATTCTGCTCTTAATTTCGGTTCTGAATTTCCCATCTGAAGTTATTACTGCTCCAAGGTATTTGAATTTCTGCATTTGATTTAAAATGGAAGGTGAATAAAGTAAATAAGAATAAATATTCTCACTTACTACTCATTACACTTCTTATACTGATTACAGTTATTAATTACAGTTTTGACTTCGTACAAACACACAAGAGCGTTCATACCAATTTATATGCATGTACATGTACACATCGTATGGTTCCACTTTGTGTGCATGTGCACAAAGCATGGATATTCACGTATGTGTATGTACACTCGAGCGCGTGCAACAAATTGCGTACATGTACACACATGCACTGTATTAAATTGCGTGCATATAAAAATGATCATGGGCATCAAATTGTATGTATGTACACAGGAGCACGAACACCAAATTGTGTACATGTGCAGTAGACCTTGATCAAATACTCACTACATGTTTCTCTTGTGCCACCAAGACAGCATTATCAGTGCCACGTACCGCCACAGCTGTGACATCTCCTTGATTTATAGCCTTGAAGGCAATATCTGAGGATAACAGAGAAAAGACTAGGAGATGAAATGATTAGTATGATCTCTTGCGGCGAATGGCAGTGATTCGACTGTCGCAAGATGTGTCCCAATCAATCCAGCTGTGAAAAGTAGTACAGGTAGTTGACTTCTTAAGAAGCAGGGCAAGGAAAGCCGGCCAGGCGTGATGTTGATCATATCTCTCAATAGTGTGCTGGTAGATCAAGGAGAACACCACATACCACAATTCAATGGCGTGCCACGTGGCTATCTTTCATTTCGGAATTTGTCACTTCACCACGGTAAAAAGCTATATGAATGGTGTAATATTAAATTTAAACATACATATACAGATGAATATAGGTCACTTTAGATGTCAACAATTATAACAGGTACTCAAAGTGGTACTAGCGACGTACAGAGACTTTCGCGTAAGACGAACTACTTTTTTAGCAACGTTACCCAAAGTTTCTAATGGGGATGATACGCATGTCGTTTCATTTTACTCATAAAGTGCCGCCAGTGTACCTGGTCTTTTACAATAAACAATATTCATTAAGATTCCCCGCAGACAGAAGTCCTTACATCTTACATCCTTCCCGTGCCATTAAACGTCATAGAGAACTAGCATGGTAGTTCGCCAAGTTTTCCTGTTTTCGGCGAGTTTTTCAACCTCATCAAGGGATTTTATGTCTACTCTTTTGGCCTCTCACTGACAAAACTGACAACTGACAAAATAAATAAGGCCACTGAAATATGCATCGATGAGGAAAAATTGGAAGAAGTGGAGAGTTTTGAATATCTTGGATCACTACTAACTAATAATGGAGATACAAGGAAGGGAAATTAAAAGGAGGACATCTATCGCTCTTCAAAAGTAAAATAACTAAAGAAGCTGTGGATAGGAACAGACAGAATTACAAAAATAAGATTTTTAAGGGCATTCATCTTTCCCATTGCAACATATGCCTGTGAGATCTGGACACTTAACAAAACAGCCGTGACACATAAATGCCTTTGAATGTAAATGCTACAGAAGAGTTCTTCAAGTATCATGGACGCAAAAGAGAACTAATATACCCATACTACAAGAACTTAACATTGAAGAAGGCTGACTAGTAAAGAGGATTAAACAGGAAAAACTTAAATATTGTGCACACATTAAACGTCATGATAATTTAGAGAAGACTGTCTTGGAAGGATACATAATGGGGAAAAGAAAGAGAGGAAGACCAAGGCAAAGATGGCTGCAAGACATCGTTGATGATCTGCAAATAGATGCTTCAGCAGCATCTTGCTTACAACCGAGAGGCCTTCAGGAGAGCTGTTAGGGAGGCAAAGTTCCGCAAGGGACATGTAAATGACTGACTGACTGACTGACTTTGGCCTCTCTTAACAACGTCCTCTTTAGAGTTTCACGTGGCCGACCTCTTTTTCTTCGGCCTGTTGTATTCCACTTGATAGCTTGTTTTGGGATTCTCTGATTGTTTCTTCTCATCACATGGCTGATACATGTCCATCTGTTTGTTCTGATCTCCAGTGAGACAGGTTGTTGTTCACTGGTCTCCTTTGTCTCTGCGTTGGTCTTGAATTCGTTCCACTTTATGCAGAGTATTTTCCTTAGGCATTTATTTTACTACTTCTTTGGTTGTTTTGGTAGAAGTTTATGGATGTTAAATCAGGAGACTGTCCCTCTATTCGTCCTATCCATTGTCCTGGCAAACTTTCAAGTAGGTATGATCTCACACCTCAATGGTAGAGTGGTGGAAGTGTGGTGGTGCACCATCTTGTTGGAAATGAAATCCTTCATTCCCATGATGGGCACGAATGGCAGGTAAAATGGATGGTCCTAGCTAGTGTAGGTAATCTTGACCAGTTACGGCACTTTCAACAAAGAAAGAAGGAACACCTAGATCTCTTGATGACACTCCACACCAGACATTGAGCCCTGGTAAACTGACTGGCTTGTCAACATAGACATGTGGATTTTCTGAAGGGCAGTACATGCGGTTATGTTGATGAGCTGTTCCATTAAGATTAAACTGAGCTTTATCAGGCCAGAGCATTTTCCCCACAAAACTCCTTACATCTTACATCCTTCCCGTGCCATTAAACGTCATAGAGAACTAGCATGGTAGTTCGCCAAGTTTTCCTGTTTTCGGCGAGTTTTTCAACCTCATCAAGGGATTTTATGTCTACTCTTTTGGCCTCTCACTGACAAAACTGACAACTGACAAAATAAATAAGGCCACTGAAATATGCATCGATGAGGAAAAATTGGAAGAAGTGGAGAGTTTTGAATATCTTGGATCACTACTAACTAATAATGGAGATACAAGGAAGGGAAATTAAAAGGAGGACATCTATCGCTCTTCAAAAGTAAAATAACTAAAGAAGCTGTGGATAGGAACAGACAGAATTACAAAAATAAGATTTTTAAGGGCATTCATCTTTCCCATTGCAACATATGCCTGTGAGATCTGGACACTTAACAAAACAGCCGTGACACATAAATGCCTTTGAATGTAAATGCTACAGAAGAGTTCTTCAAGTATCATGGACGCAAAAGAGAACTAATATACCCATACTACAAGAACTTAACATTGAAGAAGGCTGACTAGTAAAGAGGATTAAACAGGAAAAACTTAAATATTGTGCACACATTAAACGTCATGATAATTTAGAGAAGACTGTCTTGGAAGGATACATAATGGGGAAAAGAAAGAGAGGAAGACCAAGGCAAAGATGGCTGCAAGACATCGTTGATGATCTGCAAATAGATGCTTCAGCAGCATCTTGCTTACAACCGAGAGGCCTTCAGGAGAGCTGTTAGGGAGGCAAAGTTCCGCAAGGGACATGTAAATGACTGACTGACTGACTGACTTTGGCCTCTCTTAACAACGTCCTCTTTAGAGTTTCACGTGGCCGACCTCTTTTTCTTCGGCCTGTTGTATTCCACTTGATAGCTTGTTTTGGGATTCTCTGATTGTTTCTTCTCATCACATGGCTGATACATGTCCATCTGTTTGTTCTGATCTCCAGTGAGACAGGTTGTTGTTCACTGGTCTCCTTTGTCTCTGCGTTGGTCTTGAATTCGTTCCACTTTATGCAGAGTATTTTCCTTAGGCATTTATTTTACTACTTCTTTGGTTGTTTTGGTAGAAGTTTATGGATGTTAAATCAGGAGACTGTCCCTCTATTCGTCCTATCCATTGTCCTGGCAAACTTTCAAGTAGGTATGATCTCACACCTCAATGGTAGAGTGGTGGAAGTGTGGTGGTGCACCATCTTGTTGGAAATGAAATCCTTCATTCCCATGATGGGCACGAATGGCAGGTAAAATGGATGGTCCTAGCTAGTGTAGGTAATCTTGACCAGTTACGGCACTTTCAACAAAGAAAGAAGGAACACCTAGATCTCTTGATGACACTCCACACCAGACATTGAGCCCTGGTAAACTGACTGGCTTGTCAACATAGACATGTGGATTTTCTGAAGGGCAGTACATGCGGTTATGTTGATGAGCTGTTCCATTAAGATTAAACTGAGCTTTATCAGGCCAGAGCATTTTCCCCACAAAACTCCAAATCTCAGTGTACCAGGTGTCGAAGCCACTCAGAAAACTGTATTTTTCCATCGTGGTCGTCTTCATTAAGTGCATATAAAAATCGTGGAATGTATATTTTCCATTTTTCTGATTTAAATGTGCCTTGTATGCTTGTTCTTCTGATTCCTGTAACTGAACGAGGCCTACTGGATCATCCCTTGCTCACGTCACACTGTGGTTTACGTCATCTGTTTAGAGTACATCGTTTTTTTATTTACGTCATCTGTTTAGAGAAAATCGTTTTTGGTTTATGTCATCATCCACGACAACATCATACTACACTTTGTAACATCAAACACCTGTCCCTGTCCATAGATTTCTGTTGTCCAAGTGTGTATACATCTTTTTGGCTCACATATAAATATATATAGTCGAATATAATAAACAGTGGTCGCGTTGACCAGCAATTACCAGTAAATTACCGATTTTTTAAAAAATTAGAAAAAAAAACTTTTGGAAGTCGTCGGTTACTGTAACCGGTTTATATTATCTAGAACCAAGTAGAAAGCAGCCAGTGAAATCGACTGAAAGATAATTGGGCCAATAGGATGATGATGCTCAATTTGTATGGAGGAGAATCTGTCAGCTTTGACTGGTTCAGCTAGAGAGCATTCTGTCAAGATTAAATCTGGCAGCAAAATAAGAGAAGATCAGGAAAAACATTCATACCAATATTTAAGTACTGCTGGTGTGTGTGCGCGCGCGCGTGTGTTACTTTAAATAAAAATACAGTATAAAATATTGAATGCTTTACTGAACAAACTGGAGTTATCCATGCAAACCAAAAGGCGCGTAAGTACCAGCTTCAAAAAATCATATCATTGTGTGTGTATGTTTGTGTATGTATGTGCGTATATAATGTACGTATGTAATGTATGCATGTATGTTTGTATATATGTTTGTATAAATGTATGTACGTACGTATGTATGTATCACAACTGACAATTTTGTTTAAAAGTATACAACATGTGACGTGTACACAATTATATTTTTTAGACAGAAACAGCATTTATCAGGATAATGTGAATGAAAATAACTTTCTATCAAGACGAACAACATATTGGTGTGCACTTATATAGACAGTATTAACAGACTATGTTTGTAAAGACAGTAACAACAGATCATGTTTGTATAGACGGTAACAACAGACCATGTTTGTATAGACGGTAACAACAGACCATGTTTGTATAGACGGTAACAACAGACCATGTTTGTATAGACGGTAGCAACAGACCATGTTTGTATAGTAAATTACCGATAAAAATGAGCTTTTGCAATGTTACTGACTATATGGAAATAAAAAAAAAATTAAGCATCAAGATGAAAATCAGGATATTTAAGAGTAATGTTCTAAGTGTACTACTCTGTGGAAGTGAATGATAGAAAATCACCAAAACCATAGAAAACAAGTTGAATTCTTTCCAGACTAAATGTTTACGAAGAATTAGAAAAATATTTTGGCCAAATACCCTAAGAAATATCATCTTGGCAGAAATGCAGATGAAGTCACTGACAGCAATTATTGAGGAAAGACGCTGGTGATGGCTGGGACATGTGCTCCGAATGACTGACAACTCACTACCAAAAATAGCACTAAGATGGACACCACAGGGGAACAGAAGTAAGGGTAGACCAAAAAGAGACATGGAGAAGAACAACAGAAAGGATGTTGAGCAATAGAGGGCTTACCTGGGCAAAAGCAGAAAAAAAGGCAAAGGACAGGCATTTGTGGAAAACCCTTGCAGAAGCCCCATGTGCCCTGGGCATTTAAGGTTCAGACAGAGAGAGAGAGAGAGAAAGAGAGAGAGAGAGTGAGTGAGAGAGAGAGATGTTTATAAGGACAGTAACAACAGACCACGGTTATAAAGACAGTAACAACAGACCATGGTTGTATAGACAATAACAACAGACCATGGTTGCATAGACAATAACAACAGACCATGGTTGTATAGACAATAACAACAGACCATGGTTGTATAGTAAATTACCGATAAAAATGAGCTTTTGCAATGTTACTGACTATATGGAAATTAAAAAAAATTAAGCATCAAGATGAAAATCAGGATATTTAAGAGTAATGTTCTAAGTGTACTACTCTGTGGAAGTGAATGATAGAAAATCACCAAAACCATAGAAAACAAGTTGAATTCTTTCCAGACTAAATGTTTACGAAGAATTAGAAAAATATTTTGGCCAAATACCCTAAGAAATATCATCTTGGCAGAAATGCAGATGAAGTCACTGACAGCAATTATTGAGGAAAGACGCTGGTGATGGCTGGGACATGTGCTCCGAATGACTGACAACTCACTACCAAAAATAGCACTAAGATGGACACCACAGGGGAACAGAAGTAAGGGTAGACCAAAAAGAGACATGGAGAAGAACAACAGAAAGGATGTTGAGCAATAGAGGGCTTACCTGGGCAAAAGCAGAAAAAAAGGCAAAGGACAGGCATTTGTGGAAAACCCTTGCAGAAGCCCCATGTGCCCTGGGCATTTAAGGTTCAGACAGAGAGAGAGAGAGAAAGAGAGAGAGTGAGTGAGAGAGAGAGAGAGATGTTTATAAGGACAGTAACAACAGACCACGGTTATAAAGACAGTAACAACAGACCATGGTTGTATAGACAATAACAACAGACCATGGTTGCATAGACAATAACAACAGACCATGGTTGTATAGACAATAACAACAGACCATGGTTGTATAGACAATAACAACAGACCATGGTTGTATAGACAATAACAACAGACCATGGTTGTATAGACAATAACAACAGACCATGGCTGTATAGACAATAACAACAGACCATGGCTGTATAGACAATAACAACAGACCATGGCTGTATAGACAATAACAACAGACCATGGTTGTATAGACAATAACAACAGACCATGGTTGTATAGACAATAACAACAGACCATGGTTGTATAGACAATAACAACAGACCATGGTTGTATAGACAATAACAACAGACCATGGTTGTATAGACAATAACAACAGACCATGGTTGTATAGACAATAACAACAGACCATGGTTGTATAGACAATAACAACAGACCATGGTTGTATAGACAATAACAACAGACCATGGTGTTAAGCAAGTCCAGTCTGTGTGGTTTTGTTAACTAGGAAGCTCTGAAAAGAACTCACTCAGAGAAGAGACTGGAGAAAATGCGCCCAAAAGTTCGCAAAGTCTAGACTCTACAATTTATTGCTCAATGAGGCTTAGTGTGATAGAGAAGCATTCAAATTATCCCCAGTTAAGACTTTTGTATCACAGCAAAACTTACGTTGACACGTAATCGTTACAACCAATTATCACGCTATCCTGATAACTCACCTTGTCTCTTGGCTAGAAAGTTCCAGTGATACATGGCTGGTGAATACAATTTACTTAATTTCATGTTATCACATAAGTCCAGAAATTTAGTAATTCAATCTAATTTTTATGATAGTCTGTATATATTTGACATCTTTTACATAATATATGTATAGTTATTTGTCTATGTAACAGTTTAACTCTGGTGCAAATTTATATAAAAAGTAGTACAGTGCATAATAACTTCAGGTCTGTTCTGTCCTCACTATTTCTACAAAAATATATATATATATAGGTCACAAGGCATCCATTTGGTCTCAGAGAAAAAACAATTCCAGCAGAAAGGGAAATTTTGATTGTTGCATCATATCTAAAGGTTACTGTGTCGAAACTTCTGAAGATTGGGAACTGCTGATTTGGTACGTCCGAGAAGTGATGTCCAAATACACAAGACGGAGAAACTTTCAGAGAATTGTAGTTTTGTGAAAATATAATATTTTGTGCAGGTTGAGGGGACAAAATGTCTTTCGCGTGTGTGCGTTGACAGAAGGATCCCCTGTCTAAACTGTTTCTGTCTTCCATTCTTTTTTTCTTGTGCACGAGACAGTGACAAGTGTAGATCTGTTGATTTGTTTCTCTCCACACATTTTGTTGGTCGTGTGGAAGTTCGGATGTCGTACGTGTTCTAGGAATGTTATAGTGTTGACGTTGCTGAAGATGATGTTACTGTTCCCGCTTTGTCTTTGTTACAGCGATGTTACAGTTCATTTTCATTTTTTGTTACAATAATGTTGTTGTTATATCTTCGTGTTTGTTGTAGTGATGTTGTTGTTATATCTTCGTGTTTGTTGTAGTAATGTTGTTGTTATATCTTCGTGTTTGTTGTAGTAATGTTGTTGTTATATCTTCGTGTTTGTTGTAGTAATGTTGTTGTTATATCTTCGTGTTTGTTGTAGTAATGTTGTTGTTATATCTTCGTGTTTGTTGTAGTAATGTTGTTGTTATATCTTCGTGTTTGTTGTAGTAATGTTGTTGTTATATCTTCGTGTTTGTTGTAGTAATGTTGTTGTTATATCTTCGTGTTTGTTGTAGTAATGTTGTTGTTATATCTTCGTATTTGTTGTAGTGATACTGATGTTGTAGTGATGTTGCTGTTATATAGTCGTGTTTGTTGTAGTGATACTGATGTTGTAGTGATACTGCTGTTGATGTTTTCTGCAGCGATGCTACAATCTCTTCTTTTGTAATTTGCACGAGATTTGTAGTTTGCAATCACTTCCTGTAAATGTACTCTAAATGTCTGTAGCACTTGTATTTAAAATTCAACATGCAGGGAAATTTGAACATATCTGTACAAAAACATGAACAAATCTGCACTTTCATCATCCTGGAGCCTGTGTACTAGTTTCTGCAGCTTACGTTGTTCGTGACGTTCTCGGGTTACGTTCTGGCCGGTGTGGACGGCCACAAAAGCAAATTAAGAAGTTGTAAGACAAGCTGCAAATTAATAGGCATAAAATCCCTTGATGAGGTTGAAAGACTCGCCGAAGACAGGAAAAATTGGCGAACTACCTTGTGAGATTAAAGGGAGAAAACTTAAATATTTTGGACACACTAAAAGTCATGATAATTTAGAGAAGACCGTATTAGAAGGATACATAGTGGGAAAAAGAAAAAGAGGAAGACCAAAACGAAGATGGCTGCAAGACATCGTTGACGATCTGGAAATGGATGCATCAGCAGCAGGCCATCTTGCTCACAACCGAGAGGCCAACAGGAGTGCTGTTTGGGAGGCAAAGTTCCGCAAGGGACATGCAAATGAATGAATGAACCTTGTGAGACCTCTCTCTCTCTCTCTCTGGACCTTAAGTGCCCAGGGCACATGGGGCTTCCGCAAGGGTTTTCCACAAATGCCTGTCTTTCGCCTTTTTTTCTGCTCTTGCCCAGGTGAGCCCTCTATTGCTCAACATCCTTTCTGTTGTTCTTCTCCATGTCTCTTTTGGTCTACCCTTACTTCTGCTCCCCTGTGGTGTCCATCTTAGTGCTATTTTTGTGAGACCTATGTGACGTTTAACGGCACGGGAAGGACATAAGATATAAGAAGACAAGTTGCAGATCAAAGAAAGCTTAAAACCACAAAAACCACAAAGTAAAGACAAAATTCTTTATACATATCATGAAAAGACAAAATTAGCAAAAGCTGACAATGACTGGAAAACTCAAAGGGAAACAAAGAAAAAAAAAGGAAAGATAACTATAGAAAGGAGTTAACCAAGCGACACAGGACAGGAGCAGCGAAGGATCTGATTGGAAAAAACTGATGACATCAAAGAACTAATGGCACATTAACCATTATCCTGGTCCCGTAGGCTAAACGTAGTAAGGGTCACCGGTCCCCTAGGCTAAACGTAGTACGGGTCACCGACCCCCCCCCCATAGGCTAAATGTAGTAAGGGCCATCGCCCCCCATAGGCTAAATGTAGTAAGGGTCACCGCCCCCTATAGGCTAAATGTAGTAAGGGTCACCGCCCCCCATAGCCTAAATGTAGTAAGGGTCACCGCCCCCATATGCTAAATGTAGTAAGAGTCACACCCCCCCCCCATAGGCTAAACGTAGTAAGGGTCACCGCCCCCGTAGGCTAAACGTAGTAAGGGTCACCGACCCCCCCCCCCAATAGGCTAAACGTAGTGAGGGTCACCAGTCCCCACGATCTCTTATCGTCTATCGCCTGATATAAAATTCATAAATCAAGTCTGTATTTGCAGTTTGTATTAAATTCCTCTTGACGTCTCGGCCCCTAGATTCAAACCTCTTCAGCCCGACAGCTGTTCCGCTTCACAGAACAGAGAACAATGATCGCCATGATTGTGGGACTTAGTGATCGGGTTGTGCTACCGGTACGGCATCCCACGAAGGTCATGCTAAACGTTTCACTGAGCTAGTGTGGAGAAGTCTTGGTCAGTTTGTGTCGGGGCATGGCTGAGGTACGAGCTAAGAAGGGCCGTTGTCGTTCGTGACGGACTTTTAGTTGTCAGTTGTTCCTTCTTCGATATGTGATAGTGTTGTTACATCGTTCCAGCCCTGCTCTACCCTTGCCTACCTCACGTCTTGTGAGTTGTTCTTTCTTCGATATGTGATAGTTTTGTTACATCGTTCCAGCCCTGCTCTACACGTGCCTGCCTCACGTCTTGTGAGTTGTTCTTTCTTCGATATGTGATAGTTTTGTTACATCGTTCCAGCCCTGCTCTACCCTTGCCTACCTCACGTCTTGTGAGTTGTATGTGTGTAATTGTAAGTTTTGGTGTGAATTATATGCAACGTGATATAGTTAATGTAAGTTATTAGGTATCTACTGAGTTCGTGAGTTGAAGAAATATAGGATGTTATCATGTAACGATTGAAGTTTTATGTTGAGGCGAATAATATGTTTATGAATAAGTGTTCTTGGGTACAATCATTTTCCATTGATAGTTTGATATGCATTTTCATAAGATTTAATTGGCGTTTTATTAACATGCTTCACTGTATGTGCTTTCATTGATGATTTACATATTCTGCTTCATTGTGTTGTATACTGAAAGTATAATGAGGAATGTTAGAGAAGATGTAGACAATATTACGATCCCATAACAATTGGAGGTTATGAAATACCAGAGATTAGATATGCTGATGACACAGTATTACTGTCCATAACACAAAAAGGAATGGAAAAACTAATTATGTCAGTCCGTAAGAACAGCGAAGAGCAGAACCTCTGTCTTAATGTGGAGAAAACTAAATTGATGACAACTGACAAAACAAACAAGGCAGCTGAAATATGTATCAATGAGGAAAAACTGGAAGAAGATGATAGTTTTGAATATCTTGGATCACTACTAACTAATAATGGAGATACAATGAGGGAAATTAAAAGGAGGACATCTATCGCTCTTCAGAAAGTAAAACAACTAAAGAATCTGTGGAGAGGAGCAGACAGAACCACAACAATAAGATTTTTAAGGGCATGCATTTTTCCCATCACAACATATGCCTGTGAGACCTGGACAGTTAACACAACAGCTGAGAAACACATAAATGCCTTTGAATGTAAATGCTACAGAAGAGTTCTCCAAATACCGTGGACACAAAAAAGAACAAATATATCTATACTACAAGAGCTTAATATTGAAGAAGGCTGGCTAGTAAAGAGGATTAAAGAGAGAAAACTTAAATATTTTGGACACATTAAACGTCATGATAATTTAGAGAAGACCGTATTGGAAGGATACATAATGGGAAAAAGAGAGGAAGACCAAAACGAAGATGGCTGCAAGACATCGTTGATGATCTGTAAATGGATGCGCAGCGGCAGGTCATCTTGCTCACAACCGAGAGGACTACAGGAGGCAAAGTTCCGCAAGGGACATGCAAATGAATGAATAAATGCTTCATTGTGTGGATGAATGGCAATTGATTTTTGCATTGCTTATTCTTTTCATGTTTAATGTGAAAATTCATCAATGTGTGTTACTGGCAGCTGGGTAGCTGCAATCGATATATGTTTGTAAGTCTCATGGCAGTTTAGTAGTGAGCATTCATGGTGATGAGAAGTTATCGAAGATAGAGTGCTAATGCACTATAATGTGAAAAGAATCTATTGTAGATAGAGTGCTAATGCACTATAATGTGAAAAGAATCTATTGTAGATAGAGTGTTAATGCACTATAATGTGAAAAGAATCTATTGTAGATAGAGTGCTAATGCACTATAATGTGAAAAGAATCTATTGTAGATAGAGTGTTAATGCACTATAATGTGAAGAGAATCTATTGTATATAGAGTGTTAATGCACTATAATGTGAAAAGAATCTATTGTAGATAGAGTGCTAATGCACTATAATGTGAAAAGAATCTATTGTAGATAGAGTGTTAATGCACTATAATGTGAAGAGAATCTATTGTAGATATAGTGTTAATGCACTATAATGTGAAGAGAATCCATTGAAGATAGAGTGCTTGTGCACTATAATGTGAAGAGAATCTATTGTAGATAGAATGTTAATGCACTATAATGTGAAGAGAATATATTGTAGATAGAGTGCTAATGCACTATAATGTGAAGAGAATCCATTGAAGATAGAGTGCTTGTGCACTAACTTAATTGGTATTGGTTTAGAGGAGACAAAAGATGTTGAGACAGCCATGAGTTTGTAATTGCTGTGTGTTTCAGACCATTATATTTTGATGGTACAGAAGGCCTGAGAATTTATAGTAGTGTAACCGTGCTTATTGTTTTGTGCTAATATGTGTTTCATTCTACGCTCGTTAATATGACTGTTGTTATATCAGTTTATTCCTGGCTGATGTTCTCGCCAAGTTTTGTGTGAATTAAACCTGGTATATTTGGATCACTTGCTTATTTGATCAATATAACCGGTGTAATATCTTATGTGTGTTGAGTACAGACTCTGACAGTGATGTCCCCTTTACTTGGCATGTTGCTATGAGAAGCCAGAAGGTTGAGCCGGGGTAACTACTCGTATAACAGGTGCACATAAGTTTCCCTCAAGTACTGTGATACGTGAATTCTGGGATTCATGGGACGTTTCCCTCAAGTACTGTAGTACGTGAACTTTGGGATTCATGGGACGTTTCCCTCAAGTACTGTAGTACGTGAACTTTGGGATTCATGGGACGTTTCCCTCAAGTACTGTAGTACGTGAACTTTGGGATTCATGGGACGTTTCCCTCAAGTACTGTAGTACGTGAACTTTGGGATTCATGGGACGTTTCCCTCAAGTACTGTGGTACGTGAACTTTGGGATTCATGGGACGTTTCCCTCAAGTACTGTGGTACGTGAACTCTGGGATTCATGGGACGTTTCCCTCAAGTACTGTAGTACGTGAACTTTGGGATTCATGGACGTTTCCCTCAAGTACTGTTGTACGTGAACTCTTGGATTCATGGAACGTTTCCCTGCATCAATAGTTGAAATTGCAGAAATTTAGTTCAGTCAGTTATCCGACACCACAAACAGAATATAACTTAACCCACTCCCCTTCACCAATCTCCCTTACAATATATTAATCGCAACAGCATATAATGAGTCAGGTTTGATGTATCTTTATTCACAGAAAATAACCTCATTCGGCGCGAGATTGTGGACCTTTGTCATGTTACTGTTAGAAGATAGTTTCTTGAAATTTTACTTTCCTTATGTAAATTATACAGATAGACTGTCATTTAGACAAGATGGTCACTACGTAGTGAACGTTTGTTTGCCTAGACACGAAGCTAGCTTCCAGGGATTGCAGGACAGTGGCCGTTCTCTTAGCTTGATTTATACGTAAATACAATTTGGCAGATACGAAACTGATTTAAATTAAAATAGCCTGAACAGATTCATATATATTCAGTTACGATGTTTGTGTGGCTTGTTTGTGTGTGTATTCGCGTGTGTATGAAGAAAGGAAATCGGGTTAGAAAGACTGAAAATCAGGGATCTAGTTTACAGTTCTTTACAAATGCTTTTTTTTTTAATTAAAAATTCTCAAAACCAGGATAAAGCAGAACAGCTCTGTTGAAATCGTGACATATCGATGGCTTGATTTGTTTACAGGACAGAGCTCGAAAACATTCAAGAATGAAAACTGTCCTGGAAAATAGGGATAGTCTACTTAATAGTAATACTTTTGCTAGGTCAGGTTCCTGTTTGCGGTGGGGGGAGGGGGGGGCCATGGTCATCAGAGCCGGCAAAACACCGCTCACTGAGACCGTAGTCTCTCCATGGTGATAGTAGTAACAGCGGACGTATCCGCCAAGTCTGGATGTCTACACACAGTTTGCCAGACTAAAGGAACACGTCTACTTCTCTAGGCTTAGACTAAAGTGACATCTGCTACCCTAGACAAGTAGCCCTTAAAAAAAGACATGCTTGTATTATATATTAGGTCCTCGACATAGCCAGGCACGAACAGCTGATGGAATGTCTGAAAGAGATTAATGTTGATGGAAAAGACATCAGAATAATAAGCAAGCTATATTGGGAACAGACAGCAGTTGTGCGCTCCAACACAAACTACTCAACATATATATATATATATATATATATATATATATATATATAATATCTGGTCTTTCTCCACGTCTGTTTAACTCTTATACAGAGAAAGTATTCAGAGAAATTAGTCAGATTCCTAGAATAAACATTAACGATATAGCAATCAGTAACCTAAGATATGCGGATGACACCGTACTGATGACAGAGAATCAAAAAGACCTACAGAATCTAGTCACGCAAATAAATGCCGAAAGTCAAAAGAACAGACTCAAAATAAATATCAGAAAGACACATAATATGGTAATTAGCAGAAAATAAATAGTTAACTGTATGTATGTTAACTGTATATATACAAATACACACAGATTTACTGGAACCGCCGAAAAGCTTCATGTACGGGTACCTAGGACACATGATAACTGATGACGGAAAATATGAAAAGGAAATTAAAAGACAAATAGGAATGGTCCAAAAAAAAAAAAAAAACATTCAGTAGAATGAGGAATATTCTTACATCAAACAAATACAACACCCGAGATTACGTATCCTGAAATGCTACGTATTCTCAGTATTCCTTTACGGTGTCGAAGCTTGGACGTTGAATAAGACAGTCAGTCAGTCATTTGCGCAACTCTTCCTCACTATAAACCAAATAAAGCGCTAGTCACAGCTGTACAGGCACCCACAGATGAATCTGGACATGTCATGTTCCGTGTGTGACAAAACTTTCAAAGCTCGTATAGGGCTAGTTGGTCACGCACGGACTCACCTTACACCTCACCCTATTTAGACCAAGATGAAGATATGGTCATCATCGAAGACGATGGACGAACAACAACAACATTTGCATGTGCCTTGCGGAACTTTGCCTCCCTAACAGCTCTCCTATAGGCCTCTCGGCTGTAACCAAAATGGCCTGCTGCAGATGCAGATCATAAACGATGTTTTGCAGCCATCTTAACCTTGGTCTTCCTCTCTTTCTTTTTTCCATTATGTACCCTAAATTATCATGACGTTCTATGTCCAAACTATTTAAGTTTACTCTGTGTAACCTTCCTTACTAGCCAAACATCTTCAATATTAAGTTCTTGTAATATAGATATATTTGTTCTTTTTTGTGTCCACGGTATTTGGAGAACTCTTCTGTAGCATTTACATTCAAAGGCATTTATGTATTTCTCGGCTGTTTTGTTAAGTGTCCATGTCTCACAGGCATATGTTGCAATGGGAAAGATGCATGCCCTTAAAAATCTTATTTTTGTAGTTCTGTCTGTTCCTGTCCACAGCTTATTTAGTTGTTTTACTTTCTGAAGAGCGATAGATGTCCTCCTTTTTATTTCTTTCACTGTATCTCCATTATTAATTAGTAATGATCTAAGATATTCAAAACTCTTCACCTCTTCCAATTTTTCCTCATTGATACATATTTCAATATGTCGAAAGGGGCAGAGAAAGCAGCAAGAACAGGAGACAGCAAAACTTTATATAACATACAAAAGAGGCTAACAGGTACAATTACATCTAAAGAAAGACAAATCCTTAGCAAAACTGGAACCCTATTAACATCAAGTAAAGACCAAAAGCAAAGATGGGCTGAACACTTCCAAAAAATACTTAATCGACCACACCCAAAAGAATTGTTAAACCTTGAAACCGACTTATCAACTCCACAACTAAATGTCAACCTAGGTGAAATTAAATTGCATGAAATTGAAACAGCAGTGAATTTAATGGCTAACAACAAAGCTGCAGGTGAAGATGAAATAACACCCGAAATGTTAAAAGCTATCAATAATGACAAAATGAGACAACTACAGAGAATGTTTAACAAGATTTGGAAAGAAGAAAATTTCCCTTCCAAATGGAAAAAAGGAATCATTGTTACAATATTTTAAAAAGGCAACTTTAGTGACTGTAGCAATTGGGAGGAGTAACCTTAATATCAGTTGTGTCAAAAGTATTTTGCAAGGTCATTTTGAATAGACTTAAAGATATAGTGGATACCTCAATGAGAGAAGAACAAGCAGGATTTCGAAAAGGGAGAAACTGTCTCGACCAGATCTTTACTCTAAGAATAATACTTGAAGAAAATATTAAAAACCATTAATACTGAACTTCATAGACTTTAAAAAGGCATTTGATAGCATACACAGAGATTCATTATGGATAGTTTTAAGTCTATATGGAATACCATCTAAAATTGTCAACATCATTAAGGACTTCTACAAAGGATATGTTTGTGCAGTCAAAACAGAAGAAGGGATGAGTGAATGGTTCCAGATTGAAACAGGAGTGAAACAAGGATGTATACTGTCTCCTTTGCTTTTTTGGAATTACAATAGACTTCATAATGAAAAAATGCTGCACAGATAACGCAGATATTGATTGGGTACTTGGGACCCAACTAGAAGATCTTGATTTTGCTGATGACATAACCTTTATCAGTAACAATGTGAATTCTATGCAAGAAAAAACAGATAGCCTGTCTTCACTGGCTAGCAAAATAGGACTTGAAATTAACAAGGACAAAACAAAGCTAATGAAAATTCCGATTAATCAAAATGGAAAAATACACGTAGAAGGGACAGATATTGAAGAAGGCAATCAATTTGCATACCTTGGCATCTACATAGACCAGGATGGTGACACCAGAAAGGAAGTTAGAATTAGAATTGCAAAAGCAGTATCGATCTTCAAGAATCTTGAGAACATAGGAGATTCAAAAGTTATAAGCAGAAAAACCAAGTTAAGACTATTCAACTCAAATGTAATATACAAGCTGTCAAGTGGAACACAACAGGCCAAAGAAAAAGAGGCAGACCGCGTGAAACTCTGAAGAGGACATTGTTAAGAGAGGCAAAATTAACAGGCATACAATCCTTTGATGAGGTTGAAAGACTCTCCGAAGACGGGAAAAACTGTCGAACTACCTTGCGAGCCCTATGTGACGTTTAACGGCACAGGAAGGATATAAGATATTAGAAGATATATATTTCAGGTGCCTTATTTGTTTTGTCAGTTGTCATCAATTTAGTTTTCTTTGTAGTAAGATAAACGTTTTGCTCTTCACTATTCTTACGCACCAACATAATAAGACAACAGGAAAGAAAATCGATTCCTTTGAAATGTGGATATACATAAGAATAGGGCGTATCCCATGGACGGAAAAGAAAACAAGGAAGTGCTAACCGAGCTAGAAGTGAAAAGAGAAAAACTGAACATCATAACAACAATACAACCGATGCATCGGGCATGCCGGGATGTATAATATTATAATGAAGACCTTTCTTGAAGGCAAGATCGAACGGAAGAGATCAAGAGGACGGCGAGATTGATGGGTGGACAACATCAAGTTATGGACAGGGACAAGCTTGGCCAAGTGCACTACGAAGACAAGAAACAGAGCAGAGGCGAGATTCATTGCAGCTAAGATGATGATGATAATGATGATGATGATGATGATGATGATGAGGAGGAGGAAGCCAGACTAAAGAAACACACATACACACACTGGTATTCACGCCCACTGGCATGCTTACTCGTATATCTTCACAGCTCTTTTTTAAAACCCTAACTCTGCTTACAAAAATGTAGAATCCGTGAACTAAAATGTTTGGCCACGTCAAACGACAACAGTAGTGAATTGGAGGCTTCATCACAGCCAATATTCCACGTGAAGATGGCACAGGATGATGCTATTTGATCAATACTTCGTGAAAATTAGTTTGACTCCCCCTCCCCACACTAAATTTTAGCTTCACATCTCGACAAGTACCTGGCCATCGGGTTACCAGGATGTGTCGGTGGCAGACGACGACAGACCGGCCCTGCTCTTGATGTTGTGCCTTTCTTGCATCAAACCTCCCTTATATTATATTAAATGAACACTGACTATCAGGTTCAAACAGGAATACTTCAGTCACATTAAGGCCTTCAAGAGCCCTTATGACTAGCGTGCTGGTAAGTTGGTCTTTGGTGTACCGAGCGTTTCTAAGTTAAAAGTTTTGATAACTTGGCTTTAGTCCTGTTTGACAATTTGAGAAATTTGTTCTTTACTTCTAGCAGGTTGTAGAAGTTATGAAATTCTGTAAATAAAAGAAAATAGAATGCAACCAAATACACACAATCACAGCTATAAAACTGAGAAAATTCTTTTTTTTTTTTTTGGTACAGTTTTCGCATTCTGTGGTATACACACCATATTTTGTTATTATTGTCACGTTTTTTTCTGCAAGTTGGGGCTGTCATTTGCAATTAATAGCATCTGCTTTCACTTCCTTTCTTCTTGACTTTTGTTTGATAAAGACTAATATAGAAATACATGTATTACATTGTTTTTTGACTTGTTAGCATAGAGGATATTTTTAGATAACTTGTCTCTACAGTATGTCAAGAAAATCAAGTGCTTGTCTCTTATCTCAGTCGTTTGTTTTGTTACTAGTGCGAAGCTGGAAGCATGCTGGATGTTTCATGGTCAGATGATGAGTTTAGTTTACAGTGGACATTGCTTATATTTGGGCTTGTGTGGCCTATTGGTCCAAGCTTTTCCCATCACTTGTCAAAGATCAATAGTCAAATCAGTTTGGACTTCATTAATCCCTATATCAAAGTTTTGTGGCACACATAGTTAAGAATCGTTTTTCTAGAAAACATTTCCTTCAGATTAGTTACCAAATCATACATTTAATTATTTTGTTTATCAATTTAGCAAAGAGAAAACAAAGTGAAAAATCTGGGCCTGAAGGAAATTTAAAAAATAAAACTGTAATTAAAATAAATTCTACAGTTCATTAGATTATAATTTTTTTGTTCAGTCTTTGCTGTTTGTGATAAGTTTTCTTTTCTCTTGCTATTTGCTCTGCTGTTTAAGAAATGTTTCTCCCACTCCTTAGACATATCCCCAGCCATCACCCATATATTTGTGGAACTACACTCTGAAGTTGTGCTTTTTCTTTGTTTTTCAGTCATCATTTCAGTTGAATAAGATAAAGAGAATTTAGTGTAGCAGCCAATGTGAGCTTTAAGTGAGAATTAAATATACAAATGAAGAATAGATTTCTAAGTTTATACATGAAGAAAGCTTATTGCTGGTAGTTTGGGGAGAACTGAATGAGATATCATGGGAGGAAAGTTAATTCAAACAATTCTGACTGTTTCTGTATGAAGCAGAAGAATAGAAGGTGAGCTTAACATTCTCCCGTTAAGCGTGAATTATTTCGTAGTGCTACACTGTCAGATGCTGGTTTTTCACATTGACATGTGTATTAGAACATAACAAAACAGAAATTTCCTGATAGTCTTTATAGAAATTTTATATAAACTAGATGTAACCCATCAGAAAATGATGGAAAAAAATATGTTTCACGTAGAAAGCAGATTCATAATCTTTGTAAATGTGAAGACTAGTAAAGTGTGTACAAGAGTAAAACTCATCAGTGCTGAGTTTATGTTGTTATAAAGATTCTTGTAATGTGTGTATCAGAGTAAAAGTCATTATTCTCAGTTTACATTAGAAGTATGATCAGGAAAACTGTCAAAAATATGAAATTTTAAAATGAGATTTTTAAAACAAATAACCACAAAAGATGTAAGTTTTGGGGATGGTTGCTTAAATAGGAGCTTTGGAATTTTTCTTCAGATTCATTGTAACCATAGAAATGACTGAAATAATTATAATTAATAACTCAAATGATGAACTTCTGAGATTTTTTTATCTTTGGGTTGTGTTCTGTTCTATTTTCTTCTCAAGTCAGTGCAG
Organism: Achatina immaculata; assembly: GCA_009760885.1. Classification (NCBI taxonomy): domain Eukaryota; kingdom Metazoa; phylum Mollusca; class Gastropoda; order Stylommatophora; family Achatinidae; genus Lissachatina; species Lissachatina immaculata. The sequence continues at coordinate 66,353,346 of CM019702.1, forward strand.
TCAGGACTTTCCCATGTCTGCCCTGGCACTATTTCTAATAGTCAGTGAAAAGTGTTTATAATGATAGCCCCTGTCTCATCCTGATTGTGGGTTATGTGGGGTCTGTGAGCTCTCAGTTTTTTTTTTTTCCTTACATTGTTTCAAGTAGTATGATATGCAGGTCTCTTCCATTTGTTATTTTTCTCTATATCCATTGATAAATCTTTGATTTTGACTCCTAGTGGTGATAAATCTTTGACTCTGACTCTTGCTTTTTCAGATGCCCTGATAAATGATACATTTCAACTAATTCCACTGGAAATTCTTCAGCCTCTAACTTGCTTTTCTGCTGTTGAACTTTAACTCAGCTTCAACTTCTGGTTTTTTTTTTAATGGTATATTTATCTGTTGACTCTTTGCCCCCAAATTTGTTTGCAATTCCCTATTCCAGAGCTTGTGTAGAAGATTCAGCAGTGTTATTGCAGATGATTTGATTGTCCATGCCAGCTAAGAATATCATACACAAACAATAGTTCATGTGGGAGTAGAAACCAAACATCACAACATACTTTATGCTAAATAAGACAAGAACAGTGCGACTGCCACTGAAACCTAGAATAACTTCCTACACATTCTGGCAACAGGGTTCCAGATTTAGTGGGAACAACAATTTCATTTTGACAGAGTACAACTTGTCCTGGTTCTCTATAGTGGTAGAGTCTACAAAGCAGCTCATTTGTTAGGTCCTGTTGTGGATGTCAAGCTCTCATCGCCATCTGCCGTGTTGCATCTGCTCTACCACCCTCACATCAGCAGTGAGAGAAACTTAGTCCCAGAGAGAGAGAACAGGTCTTGTGTCTCAAATCATGAGGGTCTTTATGTTCTTTAGTATGTGGGCAAGAGCCTGTAGAGACCCCTTACAGTCATATTGTGCAGTGCTGTAGTCACTATCTCATATACTTATGTTCTCAGTTTGCGGTTTACCTGTTGTCAGATGTGCTTGATGTGCCAGCCACGCAATGGTAGTTTTTTGTAATTTTGTTTCTTGTAATTACTGGTCCAGATTTTTCTTTCTTGTAATTACTGGTCCAGATTTTTCTTTCTTGTAATTGCTGGTCCAGATTTTTCTTTCTTGTAATTACTGGTCCAGATTTTTCGTTCTTGTAATTACTGGTCCAGATTTTTCTTTCTTGTAATTACTGGTCCAGATTTTTCTTGTCATGAACATTACTTCTTTATGTGACAATGTTCAGGCTTGTTTATATCTCTTTGAGCTCAAGAGTCATTGCTGCATTCCAGGAGTACAACATAATTGCTGTCTCAGCTTTATCAGAGTGGTTGGTGTGCGTATATTTTTATTTATACCCCAATAAAACTGCTCATTACGGGACCACATCAGAGCATGCCCAAACATCACGTATAAAGTAGTGACATGTTTGGTTAATCAGTCACTTTTTGATGTGTAAAATATTAGTCATAGATGTTAATATCACAGGGTGTTTTATTTTATACTTCAGCTGTTACTAGTTAATTTCAGTAACACTTTTCTGTACATGAAGGATGTTTAAAAAAAAACATCTGCTACCTATCACAAAAACTTGCAGCTTCAGAATACTATATATTGATTCACAACAATGAAAAGTGCAGCAGAAATACAGTAGACATTTATAAATCTGGCTGCAAGAAGATTTTTAGTTTTAGCCAGTTCATTATGAGTGGTTTTCCTACCATACTTTTGTGTTGTGTCCAGATAATATCTCACTTTCATATTTCAGTTTCTTAACAAAAATTACTTTTAGCTAGTTCATTATGAGTGGTTTTCCTACCATACTTTTGTGTTGTGTCCAGATAATATCTCACTTTCATATTTCAGTTTCTTAACAAAAATTACTTTTAGCCAGTTCATTATGAATGGTTTTCCTACCATATTTTTTGTGTGTTGTGTCCAGATAATATCTCACTTTTATATTTCAGTTTCTTGACAAAAATTATCTTCTGAAACTTACTTGTGTATCCTCTATATGGAAGGTAATAAGTAAATAAGTGACAGATTCCAGTGCCTTCCTATCATAACAGTAGAGTGCACTTGAGTGGAAAATGATTCATGTACTAGTCTTTCATGATGAAGGTCAGTAGTTCAAATCTGATTAGAGGCACCCAAGTCACCCAGCTGTAGAAATGGGTAACTGGGTTCTTCTCAAGGTGGGGAAGGAAAGGTGACTGAGTATGATGCCACATCACCCTCAGCACTGCTGACAGGTCAAGGAATATATAAACACCAGCACTATCCTCTACTTGCTTGCATGGTGTAGTAGTTCTGTGTATATCTTAACTTTTATGACAACAGTAGAATCACTGTTGAAGGTAATAACTCATGACTAAGAAATAAAAGATTCTTGGGAGATATACAGATTGATACAGGTGATGAGATCTCAACATCACCATCACCACAACTATTAGGCAGTGTTCTAGTTTCTCCTCAAACCTTTCTCCTGTTTGGTGTGCCATTTTGTTCTCCTTTATAACTGAATGATAAATTTGATGATGCAAACCAGGGGTTAAATAGTATAGATGAACAATTGGAAATGTTAAGAGATTCTATCCACCAAACTGTTAAGGAGATAACACCACCAAAAAAAGAAGCCTCTAAAAATAAATGGATGACAGACGACATCTTAGGACTGATGGACAAGAGGAGGAGGAGTAAAAATAACGAGGAAAAATATAGCAAGATAAATAAAGAAATAAGACGCAAATGCAGAGAAGCAAAAGAAGTGTGGTTAAATGAACAGTTCAGACAAATAGAGGGCTCTCATATTAAAGACAGCAAAAACATGCACAAACGAATTAATGAACTCACAGGCAGGAAAACAAAATATACCACAGGATGCCTGAAATCGAAAGAAGGTAAAATGTTAATGGCAAAAGAAGACATTGTGGACAGGTGGACAGAGTATATCGGTGAGCTATATGGAGGAGAAAGACCAGAATTAACACCAGATACTGAAAACTGTGAGGGACCACCAATACTTGAAGATGAAATCATAGATGCCATCAAACACATGAAGAAAGGAAAAGCGACTGGGCCTGATAATATAACAATAGAAGAAATAGAGGCACTAGAGGAGACAGGAATAAAAATAATAACCAAGTTACTGAATGACATTTACAACAGTGGTTATATTCCCAGTGACCTGATTAAATCCACGTTTATAGCACTACCAAAGAAACCAGGTGCAAAGGAATGTGATGACCACCGGACTATCAGCCTCTCATGTCACATAACAAAGCTACTTCTGAGAATAATTATGAGAAGAACAAGGAAAAAGATAAAAATGGAAATAGCAGATGAACAATTTGGATTTGTTGAAGGAAAAGGAACACATAATGCCATTTATGCTTTACGAACACTAACAGAAAGAGCTTTAGAAGTACAGAAAGATCTCTACTTATGCTACATTGATTACACCAAGGCATTTGACAAGGTGAAACATAATGAAATTATTAAAATGCTTGAAGACATCAATATAGCCAGCAAAGACCTGAGGATTGTAAAACATCTATACTGGCAGCAAGAAGCAGCAATTCGAGTTGAAAATAGGATTGGAAAATATCAACCTATAAAACAGGGGGTGCGACAGTGTTGTGTACTATCTCCAGACCTTTTTTCTCTGTATAGCGAGAATATTCTAAGAACAATCATCACAGAACCAAGCATAAAAATTGGAGGATACAATATTAACAACCTTCAGTATGCTGACGACACATACTGATAGCTGAGAACCAACAAGACCTGCAAAATCTCTTGGATAAAGTGGCAAAAGAAAGTGAACAGAAAGGCCTTACTTTGAACATCAAAAAGACAGAGACTATGGTTATATCTAAGAAACAGAATCCACCAACATGCAGTATTAAATTAAACGGAACTATTCTAAAGCAGGTGCAGAAATTCAGATACCTTGGAGCAGTAATAACTTCAGATGGGAAATGCAGAACAGAAATTAGGAACAGAATAGGCCAAGCAAAGACTGCATTTCAGAGAATGAGAAACATATTAGCTAATACATCCTTCCTTATCAATGAATGTTAGAAAACGAGTCCTAAAATGCTATATTGAACCTATCTTGTTATATGGAAGTGAATCATGGACAATAGGCAAGTGTGCACAAAAATCATTGGAAGCAGCAGAAATGTGGTTTATTAGAAGAATGTTGCGAATCCCCTGGACAGCAAAAATAACTAATGAAGAATGTATGAGAAGAGCTGGAGAGACAAAAAAACCTTGTCAAAAAGATAAGAGAGAGACAATGTACTTTCATAGGACATGCAATGAGAAGAGGGGGCATTGAAAATATTATAACAACAGGAAAAATAGAAAGAAAATATCAAGAGGAAGACCAAGAGAAATGATACTGGACAGACTGACGGGATGGTGTGAGAGGAGATCACCAACTGAACTGATGGCCTGCATGAAGGATCGTATACTCTGGAGAAGCATAATAGCCAACGCCAGTTGGCACGGCACATGATGATGATGATGATGAAACCAGGGGTGCACAAAAAAGGAGAAAATCTGTGGTGTAACAGTTATTTCTTGAACTGTTGTTAATCAAGAGAGTGCTTGAGAATCAAAAGAGTTCTTGAGAATCAAAAGAGTACTTGAGAATCAAGAGTATCTGAGAATCAAGAGAGTACTTGAGAATCAAGAGAATACCTGAGAATCAAAAGAGTACTTGAGAATCAAGAGAGTACTTGAGAATCAAGAGAGTACCTGAGAATCAAGAGAGTACTTGAGAATCAAGAGAGTATTTGAGAATCAGGAGAGTACCTGAGAATCAAAAGAGTAATTGAGAATCAAGAGAGTACCTGAGAATCAAGAGAGTACTTGAGAATCAAGAGAGTACCTGAGAATCAAAAGAGTACTTGAGAATCAAGAAGAGTACTTGAGAATCAAGAGAGTACCTGAGAATCAAAAGAGTGAGAATCAAGAGAGTACCTGAGAATCAAAAGAGTACTTGAGAATCAAGAGAGTACCTGAGAATCAAAAGAGTACTTGAGAATCAAGAGTGTACTTGAGAATTAAGAGAGTACCTGAGAATCAAAAGAGTACTTGAGAATCAAGAGAGTACTTGAGAATCAAGAGAGTACCCGAGAATCAAAAGAGTATTTGAGAATCAAGAGAGTACTTGAGAATCAAGAAGAGTACTTGAGAATCAAGAGAGTACCTGAGAATCAAAAGAGTACTTGAGAATCAAAAGAGTACATGAGAACAATGAGGCTTTTGTTTAATGCACAACTCACAGACTGTGATGTGGGTCAGCATGTAACATAGAGTGTCATCTGTGGAAATAAAAGTTATGGAGACACAACTCCAGTTCCAGTCTAAAACTACGAGTTATCTTCTCATTATTAATGAAAATACAATTGATTGTCAGTTGTAATATTTAAACATTTATGTTTTAAGTGTCTTCTCTTTGTTCATTTCTGTTTCTGTATGACAGGCCAAATCATCATTTTTTTATTGTTCACCACCAGACGCACACACATTTATTACTGTTGGATCTTTCTTGCACAGCTTTACTTTAGAGAGCACAGTCATCATGGTTTCAGCTTCACTTAGCTCAGTGTTTATATTGATGTTGATATCCTGTAGTAGTCATATTTTAATCATCTTTTTTTTTTTCATTGCAGGGTCCAGACAAAGATGTTTTTTATAGTATTTCTTGCACTGCTTGGAGGTTCAGTTGCAGAGGAGAAGATGCTGTTGCTAAAGATTTACCACAGGAGTCTTGGGATTGGACTGAATTTTGGCTTGTTCGCCTCGCTTTTAATTTGCTGGGCTATGCAACCGTCTTTATCCCGGGCTACTTGCTCATAAGATATTTGAGACAAATAAAATACAATGAAGTTGCTCGTAAGTAGTCTCATAAATGTCTTGGGCATTATTAAGTTCTTCATGTTACATTAGCATTTGAAGTTACAACTTTGTAAATACATAAACCTTCAAACATAATTTTGAGAATTGTGTTAGAAAAGCAACAAATTTATGGACTTTGGGCTGTTCAGATTCATACATTTTATTTAAATACTGTGTGAGAATTCAGAATCTTTTTTTGAGTGTTACATGGTGTAGATGATCTCTTCCAGTTTCATGGAAGGCACAGTTTTGACTTAGCCTCAGATATAATAAAACAACAGCGATCTTCTCCTAATTTGTGCTTTTTTATTGGCTGTAGAGCATTGTCTGTCTAATGACCTTTCAAAATTTTTTGTTAACTGTGCATCTAGTTATTGTGCATTTTCTGAGTTGTACACATAAACCCATGGTATTTGTGTTACAAGTTGTAATCCAAGTCATCATGTAATTTCTAAGTTAATTTTTTGTTAATGTTTATCTGCCACTGATTTGCATGTATAACTATATTGATGGGACTAATTTTGATATGATAACATGCTTTTATTCCTGTATGCATTGATGCTTGTAAAATGGTATGGTTCAGAGTGCTTTTGTCAATGGGCAATTTCCCCAACATTGCTGTGTCAGGAACCCATTTGTGTAAGTTGAGAACCTTTCTCTACAATAACTTACAGATAAAAAAGAAAGTTTTTAACAGGTTGACTACTCTTGATTCATTAAATCAAACTTTGACATGTTTTTTTTTGTTGTTATCAGTTATATGCCAGGGCATAATGTTTGAAGAATTCTGTAGACCAATTGCATACATATTCTACAGTCACAATCCAGACAGATCATAGCATGTTTCCTATCTTCTGCAAGTAAAGTCATACACGGCACTTTTTGTAATTAAGTATACAGAACTAAATATTTACATTAAGTCACTGTAGCAAGGCTGTGATAAGACTATTTTGAAAAGTTAGGACTAGCTTTATTCATAAATCAGAGTGCAAACAACATAGGACTAAAGATCAACGTAGGAAAGACAAAGTCATGAAGCAAAATGTGAACAACAGAAATGTACTCAGAGTAGATAACAAGTTAGTGGAGGAGGTCAACGAATTTGTATACCTTGGCAGTAAAGTAGTAGAAAATGGAGACAGCACAGAGGACATCAACAGCAAACTTACTAGAGCAAATCAGGCACTTGCAATGCTGCAGACTATATGGAAACCAAAAAAACTAAGCATGAATAAAAAAATCAGGATATTTAAGTGTAATGTTCTAAGTGTACTACTCCATGGAAGTGAATGCTGGAAAATCACCAAAACCATAGAAAACAAGTTGAGTTCTTTCCAGACTAAATGTTTACGAAGAATTAGAAAAATATTTTGGCCAAACACCATAAGAAATAACATCTTGTTGGCAGAAATGCAGATGAAGCCACTGACAGCAATTATTGAGGAAAGATGCTGGCGATGGTTGGGACATGTGCTCTGAATGACTGACAACTCGCTACCAAAAATAGCACTACGATGGACACCACAGGGGAACAGAAATAAAGGTAGACCAAAAGACACATGGAGAAGAACAACAGAAAGGATGTTGATCAATAGAGGGCTCACCTGGGCAAGACCAGAAAAAAAGGCAAAGGACAAGCATTTGTGGAAAATCCTTGCGGAAACCCCATGTGCCCTGGGCACTTAAGGTTCAGAGAGAGAGATTCATAAATGGAGTACGCTGTTTTAATATTTCATTTTATTCATACAAAAAAAACTTCAGGAAAGCAAAATAAAAAAGAAGAGAAAATCTAAGATGACATGTATCACAGCCATGACATCCCCCTCTCCCTTGCTTCTTTCTTCCAGCTCTTCTTTACTGCCTGTCAGTCAGTTTTGTATCATAACTTGCAGGTCCTCACGTAAGAGTTTACATCCTTTCTCAAATGTACTCTTCATTACAGTATCACATAAATAATTACCTATTTGTGCTTCTTCCATTCTTATTTGTTATATATGGTGCAGCGGTGGTATAGTGGTTAGTGCACTCACCTGCAATCAGAAGGAGCCTGGTTCAGTGTTGCACATGGCCAGATTATTTTTGGAACAGACCAGCACTGGGCTTAACCCAGCCTTAAAAAACAGGCAGCAAAAAAAACAGATGCTGGTACCCCTGCCTCAAGTGCTGTAATGGCCAAGAAATGTGAGGGCACTAACATTTCACACTCCAGTGGCATGCAAATGTCATTGGACATAGGTTTATTTGTTACACGTCTGTTAAAAAAAACTGGCAACGCAGCATATATACCAGTTTTCCAGTACCTGCAGTTGAGGCATTAATAACTGCATACCTAATGTGGTTGCCACGGTGTGTGCAGACTGGCTTTTCTAATTCTGCCCACAACAGGAAAATACCTTGATCCTGGCATGATTCAAACCCGTGTCTCCAGACGAGCAGCTTGTGTTAGAAGTACACGGCCACATGTAAATTTAGATATTCTCTTTTTTTCCCGTGTAGCGAAATCTTAAAATGTTCCAAATGAAGTAAAAAACAAAAAATGCTTAGTTACAAGGTCACATTAACCCAATTTCTGGGACCTGAGCAGACATTTCTGGATTTAAATGTTGGACAGATTATAACATTTACACCTTCACATTCATGTGTATGTGTAGGGAAATGTTGGACAGATTATAACATTTACACCTTCACATTCATGTATATGTGTGGTAACAAATATACTGGTGATGTGGACATTTGCAGCAGAATAATTCATTGAGTATGTTTCTTAAGAGAAGTATATTTTATTAATTTTCTTTATTTTTATCTTCATATATTTGCTTGAAGAAAATTTTAAATCAAAGTGTTTTCTTGTGCTTGTGAAGTTTTCAAAGATTTTCTCTCACTTTGAGGGTACAAACTGTCTGTTAAAACACAGTATTGTTCACGTAAGTCTGGCTCTGTGAGTAAGATCTCATCTGTAAAAGATAATACATTTTAAAGCTAAGTCATTATGGATCATGGCCCATAACAAACTTATTGTTTTCCCCAAGTACATTGTGTAGCATTTCAAATATTGATGTAGTTCCATTATTGATTGGGGTATAGAATTGATGTGCAAATCATTTTTTCCATTTTCCACGTATCCTGGTATAAAAACCCCCTTGTGTATGCTTTTGTCGTGTACGATAAATATTACTTCAGTGGATGTTTTGTACATTTGTGCAGCACAACTATAAAGGGGGGAGAGAGAGAGATTCTTAAATCTTGAGTTTTTGTAGATTAGTTGACCCAGATAATGTATGACAAAATGCAAGTTCATCCAACAGAACTATAAAAGGAATATATCAAGTTGGAGAGCTGTATAATAAAAAAATTAAGATTACTTAATCATCACTTTGCATCACATGTGCACAAATCATAGGATGAAAGGATTTCAGTATAAAAGTTGATTTGATAATGTAAATTAAGATAAATCACTATATAAACTATGATAGAACCAAAATATCTGCTTATCTACCAGAATAGATGGCAGCATTTTTCTTTCTTCCAAGAAAGCAACATTTTCAGATGAGCACTTCAAATTTTTTTGTGAAAGGTAATTTAATCACACTTAGACTGGAAATTACGTAGCTCAGGTGAATAATTTCTTGGCATATTAATTTTATACAAAATGTTAACCCTAGAAATGTAACGATTTCCTTTAATTGCCACATCATATAATTTATGCAGCCTGTCACCTCAGGGCATGATTGCCTTTAATGTCCAGAATACAAGATGTAGCCTTTCAGCCTGTCCCCTTGATAAGGTTTAATTAATGAGCGCTGTCGTAATTGAGTGTCTTTAATGTTGATCAAATCTTGTTTTATGTAGGTTGCTTTGTACGTTGGTTATAGGAAATTGTGGTTGTACTGTGATTACACACAATCTTTTTTGTATTTTATTTATGTGATTGAAGAACAGAAACTATTTAAGGCACAAAATCTCAGACTGTGGGAAGTTGATATCTACGTATGTGCATTTTCAGAAGCACAATGGATGCCATGACAAAAAAGGCTGCTAACTTAAGTATTTATTTTGTTAGCAAATCTTGACTATCCAACATTGTACATCTCACAACAATTTTGAGCTAAATTTATAGAAACATGGTTGTAGTAAAAGATAGAACACCCATCCTGGACAACCAGAAAGACAAATGAATAAGTTATTAGAAAAGTTGCACAGTATCAAAACTTCAAATCAAAAGGAAGAGACAGTCAAAATTCCTTCAGCCCTTTCCATTAGAAGGCAGAAATTGGAAAACAAGATAATCACTGAAAAATTGATGGAAAAAGGACAAGGAGAGAAATATTGAGACAGGCAAACCAAGTGGCACATTAAAGGCAACAGATGTGATTAGGAAAATCAAGGAACATAGAAGATTGACAATGCCTATTATTATAACATACAATACATAAACAGAACCAGCAGATAGTTGAAATCACTGTTAGACAGGCACATCTGTATTATGTATGTGCACATTTTTGTTTGTGTCTTGTCTGTCATCAGTTTGTTTTTGTTACATTTTCTTTCAGAAAAGTTGCCAATATTTACAATTATCAGAGGGAAAAAAAAATATTCATTTCAGTTGACTTAAACCAGGAGTGAAACTTGATGGCTTACTCATGTCACGGTACCTCCACTCTAGAGGTCGGTCACGTCCTAAACATGCCCATATTGGGATAATATGCCTAAACCAGTTCAACCCAGGGGTGAAACTTACTAGTGGCAAGGATTCGTCCTCCTGGACAAAAGCTCCGTCCTGGTCACAACTAGGAACGGGAGCAGCCACAACCACAAAATGCTGATCTAAAATATTTTGGCTATGTCAGTAGACTTAGTACTATACTGGAAACAGTGCTTGAGGGAAAAGTAGGACTGAAGTGAGCAAGGGGGTTTTAGCCACACAGGTGGGTGAATAACGTCAGGAGATGGACAAGAGTAAGTTTAGCAGAATAGGGTGTACCATAAATACAGGAGCCAGAGCCAGCTGAATAGCCATTTCTTTAAGCCTTCATAGTGGAGACTGTACATGATGATGGTGATGGTAATGATGAACATCTGTGCTGTGCAGAAGATATTGGTTAAAATGTTAGAATTACTATTATGTTTTTTTTTCACTGTGAAAAACTCTAGTTACTGTCATACAAATAGTTTTGGGGTATAAGTATGTATAAAACTAAATATATAAATATACACAAAGCTACTGCAGTAATGCTGTCATCATCATCATGTGCCGTGCCGACTGGCGTTGGCTATTATGCTTCTCCAGAGTACACGATCCTTCATGCAGGCCATCAGCTCAGTTGGTGATCTCCTCTCACACCATCCCGTCAGACTGTCCAGTATCATTTCTCTTAGTCTTCCTCTTGATCTTCTTCCTTCTATTTTTCCTGTTGTTATAATATTTTCAATGCCCCCTCTTCTCATTGCATGTCCTATGAAAGTACATTGTCTCTCTCTTATCTTTTTGACAAGGTTTTTTGTCTCTCCAGCTCTTCTCCTACATTCTTCATTAGTTATTTTTGCTGTCCAGGGGATTCGCAACATTCTTCTAATAAACCACATTTCTGCTGCTTCCAATGATTTTTGTGCACACTTGCCTATTGTCCATGATTCACTTCCATATAACAAGATAGGTTCAATATAGCATTTTAGGACTCGTTTTCTAACATTCATTGATAAGGATGTGTTGGTTAATATGTTTCTCATTCTCTGAAATGCAGTCTTTGCTTGGCCTATTCTGTTCCTAATTTCTGTTCTGCATTTCCCATCTGAAGTTATTACTGCTCCAAGGTATCTGAATTTCTGCACCTGCTTTAGAATAGTTCCGTTTAATTTAATACTGCATGTTGGTGGATTCTGTTTCTTAGATATAACCACAGTCTCTGTCTTTTTGATGTTCAAAGTAAGGCCTTTCTGTTCACTTTCTTTTGCCACTTTATCCAAGAGATTTTGCAGGTCTTGTTGGTTCTCAGCTATCAGTACTGTGTCGTCAGCATACCGAAGGTTGTTAATATTGTATCCTCCAATTTTTATGCCTGGTTCTGTAATGCTGTGGTAACAAGATATTAAGACTAAAACAAAAATAGGACCAGCTTTATTAATTGACAATAATACATTAATAAAGCTGTTCCTGTTTGTGTTTTAAATAATCTTAACATCAAAGTGCTGTTATTTTTTATTTATTATATCCTTTTCTTGCACATCTTCAACAGGACCTGGCATACTGCAGCAACTTGCTGTCCTCTGTGTATTTGGGAAGGAACAACACGCTAACCTAGAAGAAGGTGGAGCATTGAAATCAAATGCCTCTTTGCCATCAAACAAAAAAGACGATTCATTTTTAACAGGAGCCTTACGTCTCCTTGCATGTTTTGCAGGGCTTCAGATTTCATACTTGACGTGGGGCGTGTTACAAGAAAGAATTATGACAATTGAGTACGGGCGCACAGACAGTCAGCCAGGAGAATTTTTTAAAGATTCACAATTTCTAGTCTTTGTTAACCGCATCCTGGCATTTCTGATGGCAATTGTGGTGATTCTGGTTCGGCCGCAACCCCAGCACACGGCTCCTTTATACAAATACTCGTTCAGCTCGTTCTCAAACATCATGTCGTCCTGGTGTCAGTACGAGGCCCTCAAGTTTGTCAGCTTCCCCACTCAGGTATGTTGTATGTTTGCGTACGTGCGTGCATGCGTGAGTGAGTGCAGCAAGTTAAATATTTGTCTTGTCTTCATCCTCATATACCTTTCTGCATTGAGGGGACAATAAGTTGCCTTGCTAGGGCTTGGCAGTTTGCTTCATATAATGGGCCTCTGCCTCCTTTTTTTTCCTGCAGTTCTTAGTATGAATTGTGTGTGTGTGTGTGTTATACTGCCTGGTATTAGCTGTGTAACATGGTCAGATCATTTGACTTGTTCTTTCTGGATATAGTACTGGCGTTATGCTAACCCTTACCCTCATGGTCTCATTTCTGATCTGCTATCTTCTTGTTACATTTTATATTCTCCTTAAAAAATCTTATATCTTTCATGATGATTTTACTTTTTTTTTTTTTTTTGTCCATATTTGACAAATATCATTCATTCATTTGCATGTCCCTCACGCCTCCCTAACAGCACTCCTTTAGGCCTCTCAGTTGTGAGCAAGATGGCCTGCTGCTGATGCATCCATTTTCAGATCATCAACGATATCTTGCAGCCATCTTCGTCTTGGTCTTCCTCTCTTTCTTTATTCCCATTATGTACCCTTCCAAGATAGTTTTCTCTAGGTTTTCATGACATTTAATGTGTCCAAAATATTTAAGTTTTCTCTGTTTAATCCTCTTTACTAGCCAGCCTTCTTCAGTATTAAGTTCTTGTAGTATGGATATATTTGTTCTTTTTTTGTGTCCATGATATTTGAAGAACTCTTCTGTAGCATTTACATTCAAAGGCATTTATGTGTTTCTCAGCTGTTTTGTTAAGTGTCCAGGTCTCATATGTTGGAATGAGAAAGATGAATGCCCTTAAAAATCTTATTTTTGTACTTCTGTCTGTTCCTCTCCACAGATTCTTTAGTTGTTTTACTTTCTGAAAAGCAGTAGATGTCCTCTTTTAATTTCCCTCATTGTATCTCCATTATTAGTTGGCAGTGATCCAAGATATTCAAAAATCTCCACTTCTTCCAATTTTTCCTCATTGAAATACATATTTCAGCAGCTTTATTTATTTTGTCAGTTGTCATCAATTTAGTTTTCTTCACATTAAGATAGAGGTTTTGCTCTTCACTGTTCTTACGTACTGACATAATTAGTTTTTCCATTCCTTTTTGTGTTATGGACAGTAATACTGTGTCGTCAGCATATCTAATCTCTGATAGGAGGAAAATTGAAGTGTATGGTGCTGTTTGCTTCAGTGATGTATGTGTTTTTTAGTAAAGTGTCATTTGTTCAATGACCTGATTTGCTTTATTGTATCTGTTCTCAGTTTCAGCAGTGATTTTCCTAGAGAATGGAATTGTACTACCTAGGTGTTGAGATGCTTCTCTTGTTTCAAAGGTTGATTGTTCAGGAAGATCTTTGTGGGGATTTCTTCTCTGGCATTGGTCATTGTTTTTTAGCACTGGCCTTCATGTTGGAGATTTTACATCCTCTTGCTAAGTTATCCATGTTCTGCTCTAGGTCTTTCTTGGATGTAGATATAAGTGCTTGGTTTTTGGCAAAAAGGACTTTATTTATGGCCCACCTGTTGGCTATGTTTTCTTACAGGCATTGTGGGTTTATCAGCATTATTTCTTAAGTTCGCGGTAGAATTTTTACTGCTCATGTTAGCTTCTCTGCAGATGTTGTCTGTTATGAATAGTAAAGGAGATAGTACACAGCCTTGGCTTACTCCAGATTTTATGAATGGTTTGAAGTGTCCTACATTTGTTCTAACTGTACACTGACTGTTTTCATATATAGTTTTTTGCACAAGTTGATTAAATGTGTACCAAAGGTAAAAAAGTAAAGATAATCCTGTTATACCTTAGAAGCACATATGGATATGGTGTTAGTGCCCATATTTTCCATGACCTTTTGGCACACTAGAGGATGATGTGGTCAGCATCATGCATGGCCGCCTTTCCTTCCCCAACCCCAGAAGTGTGTCTTGTGTTTTCTATGAGTGGTAAAAACATCAACCTCTGGATTACTGGGCCAGTCATGATTTAACCCAGTGGAGCCAGTCTCCCTGATCAAGTCACAGCCTTGTTAGCCAGTGGCCTTATAGCCACCATTTCCAAGCCTGTACAAACAAGGATGTGGGGTTGACATGGGTTTACACAGGACATCTGCAGGCTACTGATTTTCACCTTTCACTTCTTTGGAGACAAGCTATCCAACCTCAACACTTATGGATACAGTGCCAGGTGTGGTACCCCCACTTCAGGCCAATGAGTGAAATACAGGTGTCACATTATGAGGCATAGGCTCAATTCCGGGACATAAAAAAAAAAAGCAACAACTCACGAGATCTGTGGGAGTCATGACCCAGAGGGGCCCACCCCCCCTCCCCCTTATAGTGTCAGGAGTTTAATAAGGCCGAAACACTTGTCTGAGGGGGTGGGGTGGGGTACTTCCTCTGATGATCTGAAGGAGTTGTGTTGTTGGTTCCACTCTCTACAGTAGAGAGTTTCCTGCATGCATGCATGCATGACTTTTCTTCATTCCTAGAACACGTGTGATGGACAGGTGACCACAACCCAGTTTCAGCTATATTATCAAAGCAGCCTTTCTGAGAAGCGTTCATGGAGGAAAGATATTATCTTCATCGGCTTTGATTAAAGTCATCACAATCAGTCTGTCAGTGCCCATAAGCTTTCCAGTCTTATCTAAATTTGGCCTTGCTCTTCAAGTCACTCCATATGAGTCTTTCAGCTTTTAGAACCTTCATTAAATTCTTTCTCCATGTATTTAGTCTTCCCTGTTTTTACTTCTCTTGAAGGTGCCATATCAGAGCTTTCCTTGCTATTCTGTCTCTCTGCATCACAGCTTCTAGCCCTTGAATCACAACAGACAACATTTAAATGTGTTATTTATTACAGATCACAAGAGAATTACCTGGGATTCGAACACGGACTCCGGTAGGACGAGCAGCCGTCTAGCCACGAGAGAACAGCGTACTATCGACTTAGCCAACTAGCACCCCAAAAAAGGTGTTTTGTTGACATAGTCTTTAGTAACCGCTCAGCAGACATGAGAGATCGTGACACCCGGAAAGAAACGAGGTCGTGACACACAGAAATTCCGTAGCTTAGATTCATTCTCTCTAACAGGTACCAACTAGACAAACATACACACGGTCTCCTGCCATGTCTGGTGCAAACTTGAACAACAATAACAAACGAACGAATACTTATTACATGAAGTTAGTTTCAGGTATAGTTTTAAGGAACAATTTTTTTATAAATAGGAAACTACTATGTTTGTCTAGTTGGTACCTGTTAGAGAGAATGAATCTAAGCTACGGAATTTCTGTGTGTCACGACCTCGTTTCTTTCCGGGTGTCACGATCTCTCATGTCTGCTGAGCAGTTACTAAAGACTATGTCAACAAAACACCTTTTTTGGGGTGCTAGTTGGCTAAGTCGATAGTACGCTGTTCTCTCGTGGCTAGACGGCTGCTCGTCCTACCGGAGTCCGTGTTCGAATCCCAGGTAATTCTCTTGTGATTTTTCTTTCTCTCACGTCTCACTAAAGTGCTTTGTCTACGATTTTTTCGAGGTTTAATCCTACAATATTTGTTATCTTACTTTATTTATTACAGAGCACATTTTAATATCAAACCTATTGTCACAAGTTACACTATACCCTTCTATGCATTTGTGTACAGATAAACATAGCTAGTCACATGCTGTACTCTTATGTCACCCCCTCCCTCCCTCCTCCCCCCCCCACACACACACACAGAGTGTATGTGTGTATATGTATATGGGAGAGAGAGCTTACATATGTTTGCATCTATTCAATTCTTTCATTATTAAGCTAGCAGTGTAATTTTACTGCCTCTTTGCCTGTTGTGTCAATATTTTATTACCCAGAGGTTTTGTAGTTATTGATTTTACTGTTGAAATATTCTTAGTGTAAGACTAACATAAAACCATTTGCAGCTGTTTGTTGTATGAAGCCCAGTTTATGTTATTCAGTATTATTTTGTTCTCTGCTTCTATCTGTATGCTAAGTTTGCTGTTTTGTGCAGTTGTAGGCACTTTAAAATTACTTTTGTCTTAGTAACCTAGTTTTTATTTTCAGTTTTGTTGTGTATTTTTTAAAACTATATCTTCATGAATGACTGCTTATTTCTTGAAAATATGGCCATTTTTGTATTGGCTCAGCTAAATATATTCTTTATGCATTTTTTTTAATTTGAGGGAGGACCGGGGGAATGTTGCTTTGCCAGACTGCTGTTTACATTAAAACAAAATATAAATCCATCCAAGTAACTTTTGTTGCACAGATATTTGAACCTGCAGTGTAGCCATTATTGAACCTGATTGCAACATCAGTAATGATGCATTTCTCTTATGCTAGATCAGTGTTGCCTAATGAAAGGCAAAAAAAAAAAAAAAAGAAAGTGATCTTAACATTTGCAGTTGTTCTCAGCAGTCATCATAATTATATTCTTGGGGGGTGGGGGGATCTGTAGCAGGACAAGAAAGTAGCAGAGATACAAGATGTGTCCGGTAAGTAATGAAACTTATTCAGCCAATCAGCTGGGCTGGAGGCAGATTCTCTGGGCCTGAAGGTTAGTAGGGGGCGTTAGGTAAAGGGTCGATATCTTGTCATTTGGCTCTGAGCTTTTACAGAGTGCAGATCCCTTGCAAACTGGACAGCTGTTTAAGCATTGTGTAATAATAAAATGCAGAGGAGTGTTGAGCAATGATATGCAATAAAGTTTTGCTTTAAACTTGAAAAAACCATGACCAAGATACTTGCCATGATACAGAAAGCCTACAGGAAGGATGCTTTATCGAAGGCACAAGCGTTTCAGTGGCACATGACGTTCAATGAAGGAAGAAAGAGTGTCAAGGATGAACAGTGTGCAAATGAAAGATGAAATCAATGCTCATTGTCTTTTTTTTTACTCTAATGGTGTTGTCCATAAGGACTTCGTACCACCCGGACGCTGCATTTTACGTGGGAGTGCTTAAGCGGCTGAAGAACAGGGTTGAGTGCATCCACCTGGAGATCAGCAACACCTGGGGTCTTCACCACGACAGTGTGCCTAGCCATGCATCGCTGCTAGTGAGAGAGTTTCTGGAAAAACAGACTGGTAACGCTGTGCCAACCTTCCTACATCCCGGAATTGGCCCCGGTTGACTTCATTTTGTTTCCCCGGCTCAAATTAAGCTTGAAAGGCCACCATTTTGGGACTGTTAATGATGTGCAAGCTGCCATGACGAGTGCTGTGAAAGAGATACCTGTTCAAAACTTCCAGTCAAGCTATGACAAATGGCAGAACCACTGGCAATGGTGTACTGATGCTCAAGGATGTTATTTCGAGGAATTTTAAGTATATGTAAGTATATCTTGAGCAAAATGAATTTTATGGAATCAGTCTCATTACTTACAGACACACCTTGTATACTAGAACAAGCTAATAATCACATAAGTTATTTTTAAATCAAATTGGTAAATCCGATGGTTTTACAGATAGGTAGGACAACGAACATCACCATGTTCTTCATGACATACAGCCACATAGGAGAGTGGTCATCTTTTGTAATGCTAATGAGTACCTTTATCAACAGTACAGTGTTGAGCTACTGAGCAACCTTTACCAACAATACATTGTAGAGTTAATGGTGACCTTTACAAAGAGAACACAATAGAGTTAATGAACAACCCTTACCAACCAAACATTGTAGCATTTCAGGCTATATGATGCAGATTTTTTATAAGACTTGTAATTTTTGTTTTATTCAGTCTAGTATCAGATCAGTTGATGTTTTTGTTTAAGTATAAACTTTGGCCTTCTTTTTCAAAAGGTCCTGGCCAAGGCATCCAAAGTGATTCCTGTGATGCTGATGGGTAAAGTGGTATCCAAGAAGTCATATCAGTACCATGAGTACATTACAGCATTAATGATTTCCCTTGGTCTGTCGATGTTTCTGCTGACCAGCGGCGATGTAACGAGACACAGGGACAGTGTAACTACTACATCTGGGCTCATCATGCTGATAGGATACATGCTGTTTGACAGTTTTACTTCTAACTGGCAAGTGAGTTGAGTTGTTTTTGTGTTTGATAGAAGAGAGAGTAATCTTCATTTAAACTAATATTGTTGATCATTTCCTGCTGCAAATAGATCATTTAGTTTCTCTTTTACAATCCTCTATATAAATATATATATTTTTTATTTTTTTAAATTTTTGTACCATAAGATAGATCATTTAGTTTCTCTGTTACAATCCTCTATATAAATGTTTGTTTTTTTTTTATTTTTGTACCATAAGATAGATCATTTATTTCTCTGCCACATTTCTAGATATTTTTTTCCCTTTGCTATAAGATAGATCATTTAGTTTCTCTGTCACAGTTCAAGATATTTTTTTTCTCCTGTACCAAATTTACATGTCCATATTCTTCAGGTAAATAAAATAGTCGATGCATTTTTTGTTTGTTTGTTTATTCAGTCAGTCATTTGCATGTCCCTTGTGGAACTTTGCCTCTCTAACAGCTCTCCTGTAGGCCTCTCGGTTGTAAGCAAGATGCCCTGCTGCTGATGCAACCATTTGCAGATTATCAACTATGTCATGCAGCCATCTTTGCCTTGGTCTTCCTCTCTTTCTTTTTCCCCATTTATGTACCCTGCCTAGACAGTCTTCTGTAAATTCTCATGACGTTTAATGTGTCCACAATATTTAAGTTTTCTCTGTTTAATCCTCTTTACTAGTCAACCTTCTTCAATATTAAGTTCTTGTAGTATGGATATAAAAAGTAAGGTAAAGGTAAAGGTGACCCTGTCATGCCTTGGAGGCACATAGGGATATGGTGTTAGTGCTCATATTTTCCTTGACCTGTCAGCACACTTTTTTTTTTTCTTTTTTGTATCCATGTTATTTGAAGAACTCTTCTGTAGCATTTACATTCAAAGGCATGTATGTGTTTCTCAGCTGTTTTGTTAAGTGTCCAGGTCTCACAGGCATATGTTGAAAGATGCATGCCCTTAAAAATCTTATTTTTGTACTTCTGTCTGTTCCTGTCCACAGCTTCGTTAGTTGTTTTACTTTTTGAAGACCGATAAATGTCCTCCTTTTTAATTTCCATCATTGTTTCTCCATTATTAGTTAGTAGTGATCCAAGATATTCAAAACTATCCACTTCTTCCAATTTTTCCTCATTGATACATATTTCAGCTGCCTTGTTTGTTTTGTCAGTTGTCATCAATTTAGTTTTCTTCACATTAAGATAGAGGTTTTTGGTCTTCACTATTTTTATGGTAAGGTAAAGGTAAAATTCCAGTTTCCATACCATTAAGGCATATTGGGGAATACGGTGTTAGGCCTGTATTTTTTCATGACCTTCAGCACATGAAAGTGTGATATGGTCAGTATCACGCCTTTCCGCTTTACCTTCCTAGATTTCCCTGGTACCCAATTTTAGAGGCTGAGTGAAACCCCAGGGCTTTTTGTGGTGTGTACCAGAAAAAATCCCACCTCTGGAACCGAACCCAGTACAACCGGATTAGTAAACTGAGCACCTAACCACTCACCCAACCAGGCTTACTATTCTTATGGACAGACATAATTAATTTTTGCATTCCTTTTTGTGTTGTGGACATTAATACTGTGTCATCAGCATATCTAATCTCTGGTACTTCATAGGCTCCAATTTTTATGGCATCGTAATATTCTTTGTCTACATCTTCTCTAACATTCCTCATTATATTTTCAGTATTCAAGTTAAATAAGTAAGGTGACAGTATGCACTCCTGACAGACCGCTTTGTTTTATGTCAAACCAAGTTGTTGTTTCACCATTTATTCATTAGGTCATTTTCCGTGCAAATCGCCATTAGGTTGTGACCTGCCTCATTTCTGTGTCTTATACTAAATTTCCCCAAAGCATATCTTTCGTCTTCTGCTCTTTCTGTACCAGTCTTTACATTAAAATTGCCCATTATTAATACAACAACATTTTTTTGCACCTGGTCTATCATCATTTGCAGTGTATTATAAAAGTCTTCTACTTCCTCTTCTTCTGCTGCTTATGTATGCGCATATATCTGGATAATTGTTACATTTCTAGGAGTGCCCTTAAGTCTGATAGTTAGGATTCTATCGCTTAACTAGATTGTAACCTAGTAATGCTTTGATGCCAATTTGTCGAAGTAAAAAGCCACTCCTTTCTTTCTTCCTAATTCTCCACCAGAGTATATAAAGATACCATCATTCTCGCTCTTGAAGTGTCCTGATCCTTTCCATCAATGTTTGCAGATTCCCAAAATGTATACCCATTCTTTCCATCTCGTAACTTATTATTTAATACTTTCCGTCATACATACTCCTCACATTCCATGTTCCTACTCTTATTTTTCTTTTTAGTTTGATACAAGAGTTTTCCTTGGTAACACCATCAGGATTTTGTCCGTCATCACTGTTACTAGTACCGACCTCTGTCTCGCACTCTTCCCCAATGTTAAAATTAGATCTGTCTGGTCTGGGGGACTCACCACTAGATCTTTTCTCTATCTCACCTTCCATATTGCTATTAGGGTTCTTGGTATGTTTGCAGAAGGTAGCTTGCCAATGCTTTCCTTCTGGGCAGTGACTGTACTATCAGTGATCGTAGCCATTGTCCCTACATTGAGATCATCTGCCTACCATCATAGAAGGGTACCATAACCAACATCTTTGGCTGCTCTCGCATTCCATCCACCACCTGTTCCCATGGCTTCATGTCACCCTGATCGGGGATCTATACGGGTACTCCACCTTGCCCAAGAGTGTCCCATAGACTAACGGAGGTAAGGAGGCGTCTTACTTCTCCTCTGATAGGGGTTACCCCTACCCTGCTAATCTAGTCTGTGTAATTCAGATTCATTCAAATACACAAAATTACTGTAGATTAATATGATTTATTTTCCTCTTTGAATTTATATCTTTCACTCAATATAAATGTATACAGCATTCTTCCCTTTTCTCCCTTCCTCCACATGTAGTTATATATATCCCCTTCTCTCTGTTTTCTTCATTATAACTTTCTCCCCTTGTAAATTTATATATATATATATATATTGTCATTTGTAGGTTTATATATATCTTTATCCCCTTGTAAATTTATACAATTTATACATCTTTCATTACCTGTAGATATATGGCTTTCACCCCTTGTAAATGTGTTTTTTTTTCTTCCACTGTAAATTTGTATTTACCAATAGCACATTGTAGACTTAGTTTACCAGTATTGCAGAGTTAATATGAATATATAATCTTTCCCCCACTATAAATGTACATATTTTAAAAACTTTGGTTCCAATCAATTTCAGGATGAGTTGTTTAGTAAGTACAAAATGTCCAGCATCCAGATGATGGCAGGCGTCAACATGTTCTCTTGTGTGCTCACCAGCGTATCACTTGTGGAGCAGGGAGGTTTCATTGACTCCGCAGCTTTCATGTTCAGACATCCAGAATTTTACATTGACGCCATCATCCTTAGCATCTGTTCAGCTGTTGGCCAGTTGTTCATCTTCTACACAATCTCTCAGTACGGTGCTGTTGTTTTTATAATCATCATGACAGTACGTCAGGGTTTTGCAATTTTGTTGTCATGCATGATTTACGGACACCCTGTCACGGTTATTGGTTTTCTTGGAATCATGTTTATATTTGCCGCTCTGTTTTTGAGAATCTATGCTAGTCACAGACAGAGGATGTTGAGGAAGGCTACTGCAGCTTCAGCAAGTTCAGGCCAGAAGGTTTGATACTGGTTTTCATGTTTTAAGTCATTAAACTGTTTGTTTGTAAGCTTTTTTCATATTCAAGCATGGATCATTAAGCATAGGTAAGCTGTTTAATGATGGTCAGATATTAGCAAATTAACAGAAGGGTCTTGTTTTGGGAAACATAACAGAAAGGGTGTGAGAAATCTTACTTAATATTTGGTGGTTGTTTTTTTGCTGTGTGGCAGTTTTAATTAGAGAGTTGAAGAGTTTTTTTTTTCAACAGTATTACATTCATAGATGTGTTTTTATTGTTTTGAATACTATGGGCTAAACAGTTTGTTCTTCTACCCTGTCATGATGATGATGACAGCAGGTTGTCATAACATTCCTCATATCCTGTTTCATACATAAGTTAATGTGCCAGCACCTTGTGTATGTGCTGGGCTTCTTGGTAAGCTTCTGTATGGCAGGGACCACATTGGTACCAGCTTGGTTTGCCCCACAGCTTGTTGCTGACGTTGCCTGTGTGCCTGGAAATATTAGGGGAAAGTCTGGTAACACTTTGACTGTCAGAATAGATAACTCTTCTCATACAAGCAGCACACAAATATGCTCTGATACAAAGAAAAAAATATGTGACAGTTGGTGGAGATCTGAACCTGGTTTGTCTGTGTCAAGCTGTGGTGTGACTGACTTGTTATTGTCTTTCAGTTTAAGGTTTAAAACCTTTCTGGCTATTATTATGATTTACAAAGACGGTGAGGTGCAGAAAACATAAGAACCAGAGTTCTGACTAAATCAATAGACATGATTATATAGTGATATTCATCTTACATCCTTCCCTTGTCACATAGCCTGCCAAGATTTCTTGTTTTCAGCCAGCTTTTAAACCTAATCAAGGGATGTTATTCCCACTAAACCGGCCTCTTTTGACATTGTCCTCTTCAGAGTTTCACGTGGTCGACCTCCTTTTTCTTCTGCCTTTTGTGTCCCACTTGATAGCTTGTTTTGGGATTCTCTGGTTGTTTCTTCTCAGCACATTACCTACATATGATCCATCTTCTTTTTCTGATCACTTATGAGACAGGTTGTTCTTTGCTGTCTTATCTCTTTGTTGTTCTTTAATTCAGTCCACTTTATACCGAGTATTTTCCTTAGGCATTTGTTTTCAGAAGAGTCTAATTTCTTGTCTATTTCTTTAGTTGTTCTCCAGCTTTCGCATGCATAAATGAGGGTGGATATCACGTTTGAATTGAATAATCTTAACTTGGTTTTTGTGCTTATAACGTTTGAATTCCATATAGTCTCAAGATTCTTGAAGGTCAAATCTGCTTTTGCAATTCTAACTTCCTTTTGGTGTCACCACCTTGGTCAATGTAGTTGCAGAGATATGCAAATTGGTTTACTTCTTCAACAGCTGTTCCTTCTATGTATATATTTTTCCTTCATGGTTATTGAGAAATTTCATTATTTTTGTTTTGTCTTCGTTAATTTCAAGCCCTATTTTACTAGCCATTGAAGACAGGGAATTTGTTTTTTCTTGCATTGATTTCACATTGTCACTGATAAGAATTATGTCATCAGCAAAATCAATATCTTCCAACTGGGTCTCATGTACCTAATCAGTGCCCATTTTACCTGTGCAGCATTTTTTCATTATGAAGTCTACAGAAATTCCAGAAAGCAAAGGAGATAATATACATCCCTGTTTCACACCTGTTTCAATCTGGAACCATTCGCTCATTCCTTCCATTGTAGAGGTCTCTAATGATGCTGACAATCTTAGATGGTTTTCCATATATTCTTAAAATTCTCCACAATGAGAATCAATGTATGCTATCAAATGCCTTTTTAAAGTCTTTGAAGTCAGGATTAATGGTTTTTGCTTTTCAATATGTTCTTTAAGTATTATTCTTAGAGTAAAGATCTGGTCAAGACAGCTTCTCCCTTTTCAAAATCCTGCTTGTTCTTATCTCATTGTAGCAACCACTACATCTTTAATTCTATTCAGAATAACTTTGCAAAATATTTTTGACACAACTGATAGTAAGGTTACTCCTCTCCAGTTATTGCAATCATTAAAGTTGCCTTTTTTTTTTGAAGGTCTATCAATTCTTTTTGGTGTAATCGATTAAGTATTTCTTGGAAGTGTTCGGCCCATCTTTGCTTTTGGTCTTTACTTGATGTTAATAGGGTGCCAGTTTTGCTAAGGATTGGTCTTTCTTTGGATGCAGTAGTACCTGTTACCTCTTTTGTATGTTGAGTTTTGCTGTTTCTTGTTTTTGTTGCCTTCTCTGCTTCTTTTGCCATATTGTCCATGTATTCTCTTTTATCCCTTGTAGCTGAACTTTTTACTTTATTGTCTAGTTCTTTGTATGTTGCTTTTGCCAAATTTTTTCCAAGATCTATCTTTACATTCAACATGGCTAATTTGGCTGCTCATCTTTCATGTATGTATTTCCATGTTTTATCTGATATTCATGCTTTTCTACTTGTCTTTTGCGGTCTAGCACTTGTTTTTGCTGCAGTGATTATGGCTGTGCTGTAAGAATTCCATAATTCATCTATATCTGTCTCTTCTACATCACTGAGTACAGAGAACTGTTTGGTAAATTCCAGATTGAAATTACTCTTTGTATTTTCATCCTGTAGACTATGACTGTTTATCTTTCTGAGTATTGCTTTCTTGTGTTGGCTTTTCAGTTTTAGTCATATTTTCCCTATACATAGATTGTGATCACTGTTGACATATGCACCACTATATGCTCTTACATCTATTAGAGATATTCTGAATTGCTTTCTGATACAGAGATGATCCATCTTATTTTTGGTTCTATCATCTGGAGATATCCATGTTGTTTTATGCATCTCTTTGTGTGGAAATATTGTTCCTCCAGTGACCATGTCCTCTGTTAAACATAATTCAATTAATCTTTCTCCGTTCTGATTTACCGTATCAATCCCTTCTTTCCCGATTACTTTTTTTACATCAATATTATCTTTTCCTACCTTGGCATACTTTTTTCATACTAATTCATATTTTATGGGGAAAAAATGAAGATAAAAGGACAAGAAGTGGTACTCTAGGCTGGACAAAATAATGGCAGCAGGAACAGACTTGACATGCTGTCCCTAGTTCAGCAAAAAAAAAGAGGATACTGAAGTTCCATTGCAGCTAGCCTGCTGTAGGTTTATGGCACATGATGATGGTGCTGATAGACTTCTTTACCCTTATAGTCGACTTATTTTTCTTTTGCTTTCCACTTTAAAGGTTCAGTTGGTAACTAAGTTATTAAAGAACCAAATGTTTTTACATGGTGTCATTGTCTTCTTATTAGTGAGTGTGAAATATCACAATAGATTTACATTTATCAATGGTTTTGTTTTTATTCATGTTTAATTTGTTTTCAGGTTGTTTATATATACAGTATATTTTTTGGGGGGTACCAAAACTGATTTTTAAAAAATGTTTGTTCTTTTAATTAATAACTGCTGGAGTTTTCTTCATTTATATTTTAGAATTAAATTGACATTTATTTTAAATTCCAAAGCTTCTTTAATAGATGAAAGATCTTCTGGGAAAATCCTGATGTGATTGGCTGGAAGTAAGCAGCATTGCTAATGTAGGTCACAGCATTAATGTAGCAGCCCTTGTTCTATTTAATTACTTATATGCTAAGATATCCGTGATTATTGGGGTCAGCACTTTGCTGCGTTGCTCAAAGCACCATTAGCTGCTGGTGCTGGTGCTGGTGGTGGTAGTAGCGACGTTTGTGCCATAGCCGTGTATGTTTATGAGATTCACTTTGATCATTTTCATCTTACATCTGTGTTGAGACTCTAGGTTTTAGTTCATATAGTGGTTTTAGAACTGACATTCTTTTAAAGGGGGGGGGGGATTGGTCTGTTTTAAATTTATTTTTTATATTGTTTTCTACTGTTAAATCATTCAGATCTGAATTTGTCATAACTCCATGCTTTACATACAGAGGAAATTGAATTTTTTTAAAAATGTTTGTTCTTTTAATTAATAACTGCTGGAGTTTTCTTCATTTATATTTTAGAATTAAATTGACATTTATTTTAAATTCCAAAGCTTCTTTAATAGATGAAAGATCTTCTGGGAAAATCCTGATGTGATTGGCTGGAAGTAAGCAGCATTGCTAATGTAGGTCACAGCATTAATGTAGCAGCCCTTGTTCTATTTAATTACTTATATGCTAAGATATCCGTGATTATTGGGGTCAGCACTTTGCAGCGTTGCTCAGACAAAGCACCATTAGCTGGTGGTGGTGGTGGTAGTAGCGACGTTTGTGCCATAGCCGTGTATGTTTATGAGATTCACTTTGATCATTTTCATCTTACATCTGTGTTGAGACTCTAGGTTTTAGTTCATATAGTGGTTTTAGAACTGACATTCTTTTAAAGGGGGGGGGATTGGTCTGTTTTAAATTTATTTTTTATATTGTTTTCTACTGTTAAATCATTCAGATCTGAATTTGTCATAACTCCATGCTTTACATACAGAGGAAATTGAATTTTTTTTTAAATGTACATTTATATGCAGACATATTTGATTTTTCTGGAAATGAAAATATATGCAAGACAGTACATATTGCAAGCATAACACATTTTCTTGACAAGAATATTATTATCCTCAGCTTATAATACACAATTATATCATATTTTTCATATCTATGTTGTAAATAGTGTAAATTAGTACACTTATATTTGCAGTAATTGTAGTTGTCATCCATATCACCCTCACCACTACTCACAAGTGTATAGGCACAAACAAAAGCTCCTGTTACTGCTGGGATTTATAAACTTCTTTTACATATTTTATTTCCTCAGTTTTTGAATTTAGTTTCTTTGTCTGCTCTGTTGTCCTTGACCTTCAGGGATGCTGACCTTTACCCCCTTTCCATGTCACTAAGACATTTATAGCTTTCCAATATGTGCCATTTTGTATGGTCATTTGCATTTTCAGTCATCTTGTGTAGTCATTTGTACATATCCAGTCTTTTGTATGGTCATTTGTGTTTTCAGACACTTTGGTTCTTTGTCTTTTCCTGTGCAGCTTGGTCAGTTCATTAAGATATTTTTCTCCTGACCCTCCCACTTTTTCTTTCTTTTATTTGAGTTTTCCAGTGATTGTCAGGTTATGTGACCTTTGCCCTCTTGTTATGTAAGCAAAAAGTTTTGATTATCTTTCCTTGTGTTTTCAACTTGTGTTTTGTTGTGTAGAACTTGGTAAATGACTGGGTAACTTGCCTTTTTTTGGTTGCTTTTAATTCACAATTAAACTTTCTACACATAAAAAAGGTTACCAATAAGTTTTGCTTTGAGTAATAAGTTCAACAATTTCAAACCTTTTGTCTTCTACAAAAACTGACTTTGTTCCTGTAATTGTTTTATCTACAAGTTTGTTCAACTTTATATCAGTGAGTCTGTGTACGTTTACACATATATAGGCATATGTATACATCAGACACAGCATGTTTTTGAAGTACCGTACTGTTAAGAAATTCCACTTTATATTATTACTTTTACATTATATTTTGTTTGGATCTGTAAAAGCCACTTATTTCAGTCTTTATATTTCAAGCTCAGTAACTTTTACTGTGTGCTGTATGTCTTTATTAAAGTGTGCATTATACATGCATATCTAGCACATTCTCTTATCACCTGCAAGCACCTGTAAAGTCAGGTGCAGTAACATATCCACAGCAGTGAGTTTCACAGGATATTTTCTCTTCATGCACTGACATCTCTGTGTACACAGTGTACCTAATCATGCAGGCTGTTTTCTAGCAAGATTCACAATCCAGAAAGAAGTGCCTGGATAGTTTTGATTGGAGATGCACTTATGGGTTTCTGGCCTTTGTCAGTACCAGGTTGAGAGAATGCTTCACATTCTTCTTCTTTAGTATTGCTCAACCCATAACATGTGCTTTCTCTAGAAATCTTACCCTCTGCTTCTGCAGGACACATGATCCCTACAGTTTTTCAGATGATGGGAATTGGCCTGGTCCTTTCTCTTTAGCATTTTACTATGTACATAGTCAGATCCTTGTGCCTTGGTAGCTTTTATGTTGCATGGTTCTATCTCAAGCACATTCAGCACTTTTGAAAGTGCATGTTGTCTGTTTAGAAATAGTAGTCTTCATGATTCTTGCTTCCAGGTCTATATCCCAGATTCCTCTAGATAGCATTTTGTATACTTAATAATGATGTTACGCTTGTTTACCATCTTAGCAACTCAGCTTGTTTCTAGTAACAGATCACATATTTTGACACTAAATGATAAACAAATCTTCCATATCTTTTGTCAGTGCAGATGCTGGCATTAAAACAAAAGGAAAGAAAATAGTGTGAAAAACTTTTTTTTTTAAAAATTCAATCTACCTAATAAAAACTGATATTTTATATATTTGTAGTTATGCTAAAAGTACAGTTATGCTGCAGCTTCAGTGACTTAGTTTAATACATTTTTATCTGGGGTTACTTAAAAATGATTGATCCAGACTTTTTAATATTATTTCAAGTTTTCTTTTTCTTGCGAAAGTTATGTTTTGTTTGAGTTTTGTCCTAGAAATATTATAAGAGAATAAGGCTGAAAAGTCAACTTGTAATCAGCCGCAGTGAGATGATGAAGTGAGTGGGGCTAAGACAAGAAAGCTGGCATCAGAGCAGAAATAGAATGAGGTAGCAAACAAGCACAAAACTCATCTGGTTTTATTTTTCTTGCGTCAGTCTTCTTTTTTTTTTTTTTTTTTGGAAAGTTTGTATTTTTGTGATAGTGCTTGACAGTGATTTCTGTTTTATTATTTTGACTCTTGTGGTGCTTAGAAATGCTATTTCACTTTTGTTTTTTAAACAGTGGTTAGAAATGATTTCCATTTCATATTTTTTGTTGTAGTGGTCCTCAGGTGATTTTTATTTCACATTTTTTTGTGGTAGTGGTCAGAAATGATTTGTTTCATATTTTTTTTTAACAGTGGTTAGAAATGATTTCCATTTCATTTTTTTTTTTGTTTTTTGTGGTAATGGTCAGAAATGATTTATATTTCACATTTTTTGTGATAGTGATCTGAAATTATTTGTTTCACACTTTTATTTTGTGCTGGATGAGAAATGATTTTTTTTTCGTTCTCTTTACATTGTTTAATTTTCTGTTCAACGGCAAAACTTGTAATATTGTAGACAGCTAACTGTTGTATCTGTTAGCATAGCTCAATGATGCAGGAACTCACATGGAAGAAGAAATGGATCTGAAAACTGAACATTTTGATACATTTCATGGATAGAAAATAACAGAAAGGAAGAATTTTGGAATGGTAGAAACTGAAAAGAGAATTAATGAAAAAGAAAGAGCTAGACAAATTATTGTGATCATTAAAAAAGTATGATAATTTACTGAAGACCAAGCTTGAGAGAAATGCTCATAGGGCACGAGCTTGGAGCAAAAATAATGCAGACAATATCAAAAGATGGAGGGGTGCAAGCTTGAGATACCATGATAGCAAGAGGCAGAGTAACATAGAGATACATTGTAGCCAGTTTTTCTTTGGAGAGATATCACAAAATGATGGGGATGATAACAAGAGAATGATTATAGTTTAATCACCAGTAATTGTTCATTCCTTTAAATGAACATGGAACAGCTGTTAAGTTGTGTAGGAAATAACCATGTAATTTTTTTTTAATGCGTGCTGTTTGTATTGTTACGCATTTGTTAATGTTAGACATTATGAAAGACAGTGAACAAAGGTTCATATTATATCTCTTGCTTCCCCTGGGAACAACTGTATCAAGAGCACACTTATCTTAACACTTTGTTGACCACAGTTATTTACCCTGAAAAACCCCCAGTTCCCAGCCATTTTTCTGAAAAATGAACTTTTTTGAGTGAACTTAGAAAAACATGCATATCTCTACTCACCCTTTAGGGAATGTAATCCAACTTGGTAGACAGACTCCCAAGACCCTCTAGTACTTCTTGAGGGTGTGATATCTTGTGAAACAACTATCTGAATGCAGTGGAACTTGACAACTTTGACCACTTTGACAAAAAAAAATTAGTTTCACTCTTTTTCTCATTGACCAAGCACACTCTGCACTTCCTAGATGATGCTTTTTTAGTGCCTTCATCCTCAGGATTCACCAGAACATGATTATTTACTATTCCAGACAATCACTGTTGTGCATTGTTGATATCATGCGAACAAATCTTTCGTCTTTCCTTCATCAGTCGAAAGCTGCTGCTTCGGTTTATACAACTCTTGAAATTTAGGCAAAAAATAATCCAGCAGAGGTTTTATTTTGCTAATTCTACTTGTTTCTGGAAATGTTTGAGAGTTGTCAGAGAAATGCAGAAGTGTCAGAAGATGCTCAAATGTAGCTCTGCTCATTGTTTTTGAAAATATTGGTGTTTCCAGAAGAGGGTCTGTTTTCCAGTAATATTTTCCAGTGTGTCTTCCTAGTCTGGTCCATCAAAATGATCAATCCAAAGAATTTGTTAATGTCTGAATGTGTTATATTTTCAGACAAAAAGGCAGTAGTTTGTTCATATGTTGTGTCTGTGCACAGTATAAATTTTCATGATGAGGTAACAGTTTAAAAAAAATCATTGCCAAACACTGTACTGAAAATTTCCTCCATGCTGTCTTGTTTGTTTACATTCACTGAAACACCAGAATTTCCTATAAATTTTTCAAGAACTGGTGTAGAATCAATGTTACTCCACACACCTATATCACTGCTAACTATATCACACAAAAAATGTGAAATACTTACGGTTGAAGAATCATATCCTGACTTCGAATCACAATCACACTATCTCTAGAATTTTCACTTCTGACACAGCAACACTGTGCCTAGTTATCATATTTTTAATCCGATCGCCGTCACAGAAATCACTTTGAAACACATCAATTTCATTACTAGAATCATTAAACAGTGGTTTTTATTCATTACTAGGGTAGTCTGACAAAAGATTTGGGCATAATTCATTGTACTGTCGCAGTAACATCGAGTGTAACGTGCTCCGCCATTTGCACAAAATGTCGACTTGGCGAGATCTCGTAAACACGTGTTTCCGACAGCTAAACCCGCGAGATTTCTATTTTTTTTTAAGTTACAAAGATTAAAAACAATATTTTATTATATTAACTTTGCAGTAAAAATACAAACAACCAAAAATTACTTTAAATAACACGCTAGAAACAGTTTAAATAAGACGACCATCAAATACGGCAAATCCGCCTTTCGGTCAA
This sequence comes from Achatina immaculata, assembly GCA_009760885.1. Lineage (NCBI taxonomy): Eukaryota > Metazoa > Mollusca > Gastropoda > Stylommatophora > Achatinidae > Lissachatina > Lissachatina immaculata. Next base: position 66,384,943 of record CM019702.1, read on the forward strand.
CAACGCACGGAAACCAGAAATACGGATTTTCCCGTATTTGGTCAACAAAGTGTTAATATAGTCTTTGTGAGACAGGGAACATAGATCTGTTTGCTCAGAAACTCAGACCTACTTCTGTAGTCCAGAAACCTGTAGCAGTCAACACTAACTGTAATTGTTATTTTTGTAAAATGTAATGTCAGGTTGGTGGATGGATGAGGACATGGAGATCGCCGGCGGGGATGAGGAAAGTCTGGTGTAAAACTAATCAATCCAGGACATGACAAGCCTATGGGTCTTTACAACAATGGCTGTCAGAATGATGTAAACAAAATGGAGCCAGCAGACTATAGGTGGCAGGGAATGGATATCATTGAAGCACTCATCGGGTTCCTCATCCCAAAGTCGGAGTGTTTCTGTGGAACTGTCTCAAAGCCATCTGGCCAGCCAGCATTGCATGCTGGATCTGACATGGAGAAGGGACTTAAGTACAGCCACCTGAGGCTGGAAAACAAAGTTTTGGCCAGGCCAGCCTACACCACTGTCTTCATGGCAGTCCAAGCAAAACCACAGTCTGCCCTAGCAAGGAAAGGTGCTGAAGTCAGAAGTACCCAGCCAAAAGGCACATCTCAGAAATCAGGTTACCACACATCATCACCAGTGTGTGTACAAAGAAGAAGATATCTCTTGCTTTACTGTTTACCCCACCAGAAATGGTGATGGTAACAGTGATAGAGCAAGCCTTAACCATATTACACAGCAACATAATATTTTGGCTTTCCCTTTTATCTGACATTGAAAGCATTTAAGATGGAGAGAATGAAACAAATAATAAATACTTTGTGTTCAGGATAGTTAATCAAAATAATCAGTCATAACCAAAAATAACTGAGGTGTATGGCTCAGTTTTACAGGAAGATAGAAAGAGTGAGGAAAATGGACAGGAACAAGAATGGCAGAAAGTAAGGTGAAAACATATAAATGAAGACAACAGTCCAGTATTTCCGCAGAAGTTTTTTTCAAGGATCACAAATAAAAACATGAAAAATAGATGCAAAAGTAAACACATAGCTCTTTTTTATCCTCTTTGTGAGATGAGCACAAAATACACCTAGACAGATGTAGGTAGGCACAAAGTGAAAACAGGTGAATGGCTGAGAAATAAGATAATAGGGAAAAAGTGAGAGTACTATGGGGCAAGGCTATTTGAAGGAAGGTTCAGAATGAATAGATATTACAGAAAGGACGAGATTCTCGCTCAGGATGTCTAGACAAGGAAGGTATTAAAGCCTCCAGTGGCTAGAGAATAAGGCTGAAAAGTCAACTTGTAATCACCCGCAGTGAGATGATGAAGTGAGTGGGGCTAAGACAAGAAAGCTGGCATCAGAGCAGAAATAGAACGAGGTAGCAAACAAGCACAAATAAAAAGTAGTTCAAAGAATACTGACTATTGGTATGATCAAAAAGTAATTGAAGTAGGTTTGAAGGATTGTGTGTTGAAAATTTTGTCCACAATTTTGGAAAAAGAAAAAGAAAGACGTTGATGATCTGCGAATGGATGCATCAGCAGCAGGGCATCTTACTTACAACCTAGAGGCCTACAGGAGTGCTGTTAGGGAGGCAGTGTTCTGCAAGGGACATGCAGATGACTGGCTGACATATTAAGTTTGCTTCAGTAGGCATATTTTTAACGTTATTTAATTGTTGTTTACAGTATACGTTTTACTGTAAGTATATCTGCCAAATATCATGGACACAAAAAAAGAACAAATATATCCATACTACAAGAACATAATATTGAAGAAGGCTGGCTAGTAAAGAGGATTAAACAAAGAAAGCTTAAATATTTTAGACACATTAAACGTCACAATAATCTAGAGAAGACCGTCTTGGAAAGGTACATAATGGGGAAAAGAAAGAGAAGAAGACCAAAGCGAAGATGGCTGCAAGACATTGTTGATAATCTGCAAATGGATGCATCAGCAGCAGGCCATCTTGCTCACAACCAAGAGGCCTACAGGAGAACTGTTAGGGAGGCAAAAAAAAGTTCCACAAGGGACATGCAAATGAATGAATGAATGGATATCTGCCTGTAATATTACCTCCATGCACAGGAAATGTTAAATACAGAAAACATATTTTTGTTTTGTGACCCCCCAGTATGATGTCATAAGTATTCATGCGCCTTAAATATTATTAGTACTTTTTTTTGGTCACAAGAAATACTAGTGCAGGAGAAAAAAAAATTCACCAACAGAAGTCGTGAGATTATGAAAATGAAGATTGGAGTTTCAGATCATTACTGTGCTGGGACATATAAATTGTTTTTGTTTTTTATTTTCAGATGCTGAGTTAAGCAGGGAATGTATCAGTATGACTGTATTAATGCATTATGGAATTGGGGTATATAATTATTATTATGGCATATGGAATGTAATATAGGGTATTTAAAAACAAAGAATTTGGGCTGTTTTTCCACATACAACTCAACACAAAACCTCGCATGATGTATTACTGAGATCTTCTTCGTACACATTGTCTGTCTATATCTGCAGTCTTGTCTCTTGGATAAATTTCATTGTTTTTTTTTGGTAATTCATGTATGGAACTGTAGAGCTTATCTTTGGTGGTTTCACTGGGCCTGTTATTTCTTCTCAGTGTCTCATAGTTGGTGCAGTTTTGAAGGATATGTTCCAGTTTGGGGCACCTGGGCATATGTACAAAGATTTGTAGTACGAACCGTAAAATTTTATACGTATGACTTCAGAGTCGGCTGTGTCCTGTTCAGAGATGGAAAATAGTGACTTGTTCCTTTCTGTTTAGCATGTGAAAGTCATCATGTGGTGGTGTTTGTGGCTTGCTGTAGGTTTTTATCATGCTTTTCTTCTGATTATAGGTGATTGGTATGTCTGGTTGCTCCATTTCAGTGCCCTCTTTGGCCAGACGGTCAGCTTTCTCATTGTCTGGTATCCACTACAAGGTGACTGTGTTATAAGCCAATTTTTGACAAGACATCCTCAAGATCTGGTAGTTTGTTGCACTGAAGAGCTCCCAGTACTGATCCTGCATCTGTAAGAATTACTGTGGGGCATGTATCAATTCTGGAGTCTAATAGTTTTTCAACCACAGCAATAATTGCCTTAACTTCTCATTCAAAGTTGTTGCAATATTTTCCAGTGGGTATGGAAATCTTGTCAGTGGTGTTGTTTGGATGTTCAATATGTGCTCCTGCCCCTTCATTTTTTATGGCATTGTGTGCAGATCCATCTGTATACACATATATCTAGGTGTCACATGGATACATGTCATCTAGCACACTAAGTGTGGCTGTTGATCTTATAAGACTCCTTTGCATCTCACCATTCTGCACACCTTTCACTTCAGTCTGAATAGTTATTTGTGTATAATCCGCTTCTTTCCATGGCATATGCTCTGGAACAGATGACACTGGAGCGACTACAGTTGGAAGGTCAGTTATCAGCTTACGCATACGCTTGACCTGATGAATGAAGCTGCATCTTTTAAGCCATCGTAGTGCCAAGTTATTAAATCTCTCCCTCAGGGGATGGCTTACAGAGCTGAGGAATTTCTCTCCCAAGGTCATGACCTTTGTGTCATGTTCCTTTAGCGCTTGAACACCAACTATTTTCTGCATTTCTGCTGCTGGTGTGAACCTCATGGCACCTGTGATAATCCGTAGTGACTGATTTTGTACCTTGTCTAGATTAATCAGCGTAGTGTTTGCAGTGGATGGTGAAAGTCCTTCAGATATGGAGGATCCCTGTGAATAAGGATTTACGCAAATAAGAAGGCGCAGACCAACTGGCAGTAGACTCAGAGAGCGAGGTGGGATAGTAGGTGGCTCTGCTACTCCTATATTGTCTCAGGTGCTCAGTGAAGGGAATGCCAGACGGGTAAGAGTGCCTTAAAACCTCTCGCTTCCGCTGCCTTGCGGGTAGGACAGGGAGTCCAAAGGCTAGCAGAGAGTCCGTACACAAACCGGCAGAAGGTAATGGGAAACCACTGTTGTAGCTCCCAAGAACAATTATGCTTATTCAGAGTAATTGATTTGTCATGAACGATGTTAATGGATGTTCCTTTGGAACAGCCTCGTCTGGTAGGGCAGCTCACGAGCCTCAGGTGAGGCCAGATTGTCATCAAGCTACTGGTGACAAAACTAACAAGTTCAAAATAGCAACATGGAATGTTAAAACTTTATTCCATGCTGGAAAATTAGAAAATGTAAAGAGGAAAATGGAAAGGATGAAAATCAACATATTAGGAATGAGTGAAGTTAGATGGACAGGTGCAGGGAAGATAAATTGATAAATATACAGTAATATATTCAGGAAGTGAGAAATGTGAACGAGGAGTAGGAATAATATTTGACGAACAAACAGCAAGGACAATTGTAGGATATTTGAACATCTCGGACGGACAAAGTCCTGCTAGTCCAACTGAAAGACCAATAAACATAAATAATATACAAGTGTACGCTCCAACATCTGAAAGTTCTGAAGAAGATGTACAGTTAATTTATAATGACATAGAGACAGCCCTAAAACACACAAAGTCACATGAAGTTACTATAGTCATGGGAGATTTTAATGTCAAAGTTGGTAAAGGAAGTACTTCAGACATCGTTGGTGACTATGGACTGAGGAAGAGGAATGACAGACGTTATAAATTAATTGAATGGGCAAGAATACACAGCATGGTTGTAGGAAACACCTGGTTTAAACAACATCCCCATAGACTGGCAACATGGTGCAGCCCAGACAAAAAGACTTTTAACCTGATAGACTACGTATTAACAAACGATTCCAGAATGCATTACTGACAACAGAAACCATGCCAGGAGTCGACTGCAATAGTGACCATGACCCACTCTGTGGAAAAATTAGAATAAAGCTAAAGAAAGCAGGCAGAAAAGTGAGAAACATCAAACTGAATACAGAACTCCTTAAAAATGATCAAGAACTGCGAGAATGATACAAAGTTATTATAACAAATATATACAATGCAATAACAAAGATAAATAGTATAGATGAACAATGGGCAATGTTAAGAGATTCTATCCACCAAACTGTTAAGGAGATAATACCACTGAAAAAAGAAGCCCCTAAAAATAAATGGATGACAGACGACATCTTAGGACTGATGGACAAGAGGAGTAAAAATAACCAAGAAAAATATAGCAAGATAAATAAAGAAATAAAACACAAATGCAGAGAAGCAAAGGAAGTGTGGTTAAATGAACAGTGCAGACAAATAGAGGACTCTCATAATAAAGACAGCAAAAACATGCACAAACAAATTAGTAAACTCGCAGGCAGGAGAACAAAATATACAACAGGATGCCTGAAATAAAAAGAAGGTAAAATGTTAATAGAAAAAGAAGACATGGTGGACAGAGTACATCGGTGAGCTGTCTGGAGGAAAAAGACCAGAATTAACACCAGATACTGAAAACTGATGGACCACCAATACTTGAAAATGAAATCATAAATGCCATCAAACACATGAAGAAAGGAAAAGCGACTGGGCCTGATAATATAACAATAATAGAAATAGAGGCTTTAGAGGAAATAGGAATAAAAATAATAACCAAGTTACTGAATGATATTTACAACAGTGGTTATATGCCTAGTGACTTGCTTAAATCCACATTTATAGCACTATCAAAGAAACCAGGTGCAAAGGAATGTGATGACCGCCGGACTATCAGTCTCTCATGTCACATAACAAAGCTACTTCTGAGAATCATTACGAGAAGAACAAGGAAAGAGATAAAAATGGAAATAGCAGATGAACAGTTTGGATTTGTTGAAGGAAAGAGAACACAAAATGCCATTTATGCTTTACAAACACTAACAGAAATATCTTTAGAAGTACAGAAAGATCTCTACTTATGCTTCATTAATTACACCAAGGCATTCGACAAGGTGAAACATAATGAAATTATTAAAATCTTGAAGACATCAGTATAGACGCCAAAGACCTGAGGATTGTAAAACATCTATACTGGCAGCAAGAAGCAGCAGTTCGAGTTGAAAACAGAACAGAACCAGGCATAAAAATTGGAAGATACAATATTAACAACCTCCTTCATTATGCTGATGACACAGTACTGATAGCTGAGAACCAACAAGACCAGCAAAATCTCTTGGATAAAGTCGTCAAAGAAAGTGAACAGAAAGGCCTTACTTTGAACATCAAAAAGACAGAGACTATGGTTATATCTAAGAAACACAATCCACCAACATGCAGTATAAAATTAAATGGAACTATATTAAAGTAGGTGCAGAAATTCAAATACCTTGGAGCAGTAATAACTTCAGATGGGAAATGCAGAACAGAAATTAGGAACAGAATAGACCAAGCAAAAACTGCATTTCAGAGAATGACAAACATATTATCCAACACATCCTTATCAATGAATGTTAGAAAATGAGTCCTAAAATGCTATATTGAACCTCTTATTATAAGGAAGTGAATCATGGACAATAGGCAGGTCTGCACAGAAATCCTTGGAAACAGCAGAAATGTGGTTTATTAGAAGAATGTTGTGAATCCCCTGGACAGCAAAAATAACCAATGAAGAATGTATGAGAAGAGCTGGACAGACAAAAATCTTGTCAAAAAAATAAGAGAGACAATGTACTTTCATAGGACATGCAGTGAGAAGAGGGGGATTGAAAATATTATAACAAAAGAAATAGAAGGAAGAAGATCAAGAGGAAGACCAAGAGAAATGATACTGGACAGTCTGATGGGATGGTGTGAGAGATCACCAACTGAGCTGATGGCCTGCATGAAGGATCATGTACTCTGGAGAAGCATAATAGCAAACGCCAGTCGGCATGGCACCTGATGATGATGAGTGTTTGATGCTGTGCACCAAGCTGTTGAGCCATATTCTAAATGTGGTAGAATACTTTACTGATATACATTCTTGAGGATTCTTTTACTAGCTCCCAATGTGGTTCCACTCAGTTTTCTTAATGTGGCTAGTTTTCCTCTGGCTTTTGCATCTGCATTGCTGATGTGTTGCTTCCAGGTCAGTTTTGAGTCAAGAGTCACTCCTAAGTAAGTGGGTTGGTTGTCCATCCTTAAGGATATTTCATTTACAAAGATCTTACCTGCTTTCTGTTTAGATGAGAGAGTGAACAGAGTGGTACTTGATTTCCCAGTGCTGATACTCACAAACCATTTGCGTATTCATTCATTCATTCATTCATTTGCATGTCCCTTGCGGAACTTTGCCTCCCAAACAGCACTCCTGTAGGCCTCTCGGTTGTGAGCAAGATGGCCTGCTGCTGTTGCATCCATTTCCAGATCATCAACGATGTCTTGCAGCCATCTTCGTCTTGGTCTTCCTCTTTTTCTTTTTCCCATTATGTATCCTTCCAATACGGTCTTCTCTAAATTATCATGACGTTTAATGTGTCCAAAATATTTCAGTTTTCTCTCTTTAATCCTCTTCACTAGCCAGCCTTCTTCAATATTAAGCTCTTGTAGTATAGATAGAATTTAAAAAATATAGATTCACATGAATTTTATGTTAACGAAATAATAAAAAATGAAAAAATTAATGAAAAATTGTAAATGACTTATCTTAGGTCTTGGAACAGTACAGAATTACAAGCGACATACAGGCGTAATTCTGTACTGTTCCAAGACCTAAGATAAGTCATTTATTCATTAATTTTTTGTTATTTCATTAACATAAAATTACTGTGAATCTATACTTTGTCTCCTATCTCTGATTCTTTGTCCTGTTTGTTTTTGTTTGATAAAGGCTTGCGCCGAAACGTCACAACTTTGTAATTGTTAAATAATAAAGCTGTTCCTACTTTTTTCATAGTTTATACATTTTGATATCACAGCTTTACTGCAGTGCTTTGTGTATAGTTGTATACCTATACAGTAATTATTGTGGAGATAGATGAATGCATCAGTAAACATGTGAAGGTTCTGTCCAAGATATAACAAGTTCACTTTAGCTACCACTATTACCCTGCATTTTGACACACACAGCCATGTAACAGATCTCCTGCTAACATAAACTGGCCAACTTTCCATATAGTTTTCTGCTCTTTAGAGGTCTTCGTCTTCCTTTTCCATTTTTCAAGTGTGAAGATCTTTCTGCAGAATCCAGTGTATTTAAATCTCCATTTGCTCTTTGTTATTTAATATGATGTTATTTTTGCACCTTCTTGTGATGTGATAATGATAGTTAATCTGAAAACTGACTTGAATTAATATTATTTGTATAGAGCATTGGCCAAGAAAACTTTGACACCGGAAAACTGCTTTACCAGAGAAATGTCACAGGATGGGAGATGTTAAATATTCATTTGCCTCTTTCACATTTCAGTGCTGGCCAGTCTACATGTAGCACTGGCAGAACAACAGATATTGGAAATATTATGGTTGTACAGATCTGAGAAAACTCACATGACCAGTACAAACAGCTCTCCAGGAAAAATGTATGGGTAGTGAAAAGATCCAAAGAGGACCATTGCTTTTATTGAAAAATGTAAATTGTATGTTCAGAGATACACAAAAGAGGGAGAGGGAAGAACATAAGATTGTTGGATGCTTTTTTTTGCACGCTGGATAATAAACATTTATCTGTGTGACATGATTAATATGGCCAGTTTTTTTTTACAGTTAATACTCTTTTATTCAGTTTCCAGTATTAACAGTGGAGGTTGTCATTATTTAATAATGGTAAAGTTTAATACTGATTTCATATTGTGATATTACAGATATGTATGTTAATTTTCTATTTATCATGAAATTTTGCTTACTTTTGCCTAAAAATTGGTTATCATTACTAGACTTTTCAGAGGGTTGTTGCCTTGAGGGAATATTACATCAAGTATGTTTTTAAACAAATGTCTTTAATGCTGCATGTGTTAATGATACAGTGTTAGTACAGTCATGTTTTCAGTTTGTCATTCATTGAAATCATCCACAGACTTTTTCCCTTGGTCTTCCTCAGTTTCTCGTCCTTCACTTTCTGTAAACTTCGGGAAAAAGGAAGACAAGGTTGTGACAATTAAGAACTTGAAAGTAAAGTCTGATCTGTATCACAATGACCTGCTTGGTATCTGTACCTTGCACTGACAATCAGCATTACATTTCACTATATGTTGTAAATATGGCTGTCTGCAGGTTGTTCCAAGAAAGAAAGCTGCTGTGGTGTTTCAGTCTGACCTGTGTCAATATGGTAGGTACTGATATGCTATCCACTGTGACAGCTCTGCTGAAAAACCTGCCTCTTGGTTCATGATCTTCAACTTCAACATGTCATCAGCTGAAGGAGCTTCAAATACTCAGCCACATGGATATATGAACAAGAACTGGACAGATGAACTGATTTACTGAGTTAAAGTTCTGTATGCTACAGTAAAATCTTTCTCGTGAACATAACACATGGATATACGAACAAGAACTGGACAGATGAACTGATTTACTGAGTTGCATGCTACAGTAACATCTTTCTCATGAACATACATTTCAGTGACAAAGAAACTTTGCCAAACCAGCTCAAATCTTGTCCACTGTTTATTATAACTGTATTGTAACTTACCACAAAGTGTGTCACTTAACACCTTTAAAAGAAATCTTATGGCAAATTATGAACATTATCATCTCTTCAGTCCACCTACTGGCTAGCCATAACTAATTCTTTATGATGAATTCAACTTACTGCTTTGTTTGTTCTCAACAGAACTTATAAATGGCCCAAATCCAATTCTTATGATTCAGCATCTCTTTCACTGCAGCTTCTATTACCAACCATTTTACTGTACAAATTCAAATCAGTTTTCAATATCCCAGCACTGCATAAGCAGCATGGAAGTGAATGTCCCTGTAAGAGTGAAATCTAAACTTCAGGGCATCTGCTCCCTTATGTCTCTCCATCATCAGGAGTTGGACCTGAGGCAGAAGCTTCACTGACAACATGAAGAAACCTAGCAAATTAAGCTCTTGATTTAAAAATGACCAAAACATTAAGAATAAGCTGGCATGTTTTAAGAACCTCATTATGGTCACAAAAATGCTTTGAAAAAACCATGCATGGGTAAGTTGCCAATAACTAAGGTAACTGATAGTACAACAAAAAGGAAAACCTAACATGTCCAAAAACATCTACTAGCATAGACAGAGACAATATCATCCACTTGAAACAACAAAACAGGAACACAACTATATGATGTGACAAGAGCTGTTTATGTAGCACTACAGGATGGATTCTGAACAGAATATGCCACATGGAACTAATAATCACATTCTGAACAGAACAGAATATGCCACATGGAACTAATAATCACATTCTGAACAGAACAGAATATGCCACATGGAACTAATAATCACATTCTGAACAGAACAGAATATGCCACATGGAACTAATAATCACATTCTGAACAGAATATGCCATATGTAACTAATAAACCAAGAAATATTTACATAACATTCTGGCCACTTCAGTTTTTCTCTACTAAATATTTGTTTCTATACAATATCTTCATGGCATTCAAAACAGCTGAAATGGTCTTCAGATGACATCCATTGATTTAAATTCTAACAAATGAACATTTCTGAAGTGTCAGTTATGTAACATATGAATTAACAAACACAAAACATTGGAAGTGTTCAGGTTATACACACTGGTAAAAGTAAATGAAAACCCCAAGAAGCCACTTCTTGAGATCCAGTCATTCCAAAACAAGTTCTGTAAAACTAGCCATTACTCTGAGAGTCACTCATGCTGCAGGGCACACCAAAAACTGCACAGCATATTACACCTTAATAAGCATTGGCTTGATCAGAGACTGTGCCTTCTCCTTGCCCTGGACCTGTTCCACGATAGCTAAAGCAAACTCGATGCAAGTTCCAGGTCCTCGGCTAGTGATGAGCTTGCCATCGACAACCACCCTGTCCTCCGAGTACTTGTAATCAGCTGTTCAGACATAACAACCACTGTTTATATAATGCATTCTAAAGCACACTTTATAGTTTTTTCAGCTGAAACAAAGCGTGCTCAGCATGAAACATTACAACATATACTTCAAAAGTGGTCAACATATGCAGGTCTACAAAACCAGATCTGACCATAGGGACTAGGAATGAGACATGCCATCAGCCTGCTATCTAAACCCGATAAAAACTAGTGCATCCAGTTAACAAGGTTTCTGATTCAACATGACCTTGAGTACTAGAAGTAGTCCATAAGAAAAACCAGTCTTTTGTACCTTCAGCTTCGTAGTACTTGTTGTGTATAAAATTGGAAAAAAGTAGGAGCAGCTTTATCACTTAACGATTACAAAGTTGTGACGTTTCGGCGTGAGCCTTAATCATACAAAAACATACAGGACGAAGAAATAGGGAGAGGAGATAAAGTATAGATTTACATGAATACTATTTTTAAAAAAAAATAAATAAAATTTTTTAAAGGAGTACTTAGCTGTAAATTGCAAGGTGTGGCTTGTCTGGCGGTGTGTGTCAGGAATGAATCTGGTAGGACGTGGAAATTGTTTAAATAGAGACCTGTGACATGTGGTCGGTGGGTTGTAACTGGGGGTGGTGGATGGGGAACCGTTTTTGTATGATTAAGGCTCACGCCGAAATGTCACAACTTTGTAATCGTTAAGTAATAAAGCTGCTCCTACTTTTTTCCAATTTTATACATTCTAGTATCACAGCTTTACTGCAGTGTTTAGTGTATAGTTGTATACTTATACACCAATTATTGTGTTACGTAGTACTTGTTGCACCACGACATATTGGTGGTTATATAAGAATCTACTTCTTCACTGTTCTACTGGTGTATACAGATGCACTGACCTTCAAAATCACTCATTCTAATGTAGTACATAAGCCATACTTCAAGGTCTAAATGGGAAGCAGAAGCCATGAGACTAGCAGCAGAAGCATTGTTCCAAAAAGATTTCAGATCTGGTATAATCTCAGACTCTTTATCACGGAAGAAATTATTCCAAAGACCAGACTAAGGGTGATTACCCCATGGCACACATACAAATGTTTTAGTTCTGAAAAAACTTCATATTTCCAAATACACAGTAACATTATTAAGCACAAGTGAGAAATGTTTTTTTTTTAAATTTTACCAAATTTGGCACACATTCTCAAAAGGAACTGCCACCTTCCAGTTTGCTTTTTTACTGTGGGCACCTGTCAATGAAATTTTGGTTGAATTATAGAGGACAGCAATAAGATGTCGAGCAACCATTATCCCATGATATCAACCTGCCTCAATGCAATACCCTGGACAGTTTTCTTCTTCTTCTTCTTCGTTTGCTTCTACCACCAAGACTGCCCAGAGATCCTACTGAACTTACTCCTGCGGTCCTCGATAGGTCCTGTGGTCCCCAAGAGGACCACAAGAGATTCAGGTTATCGTGGGGCTTGGGCCGGTATTCTTGGTGAGTTGCAGAAGCGGGATTGCATGACATTGTGGTTTTCGTTGCACTAGAATTGGACTTGCTCACCAGAAAACCTCGACGTGTTTTGGATACCAGTATATCCCTGTCAGGTGAGAGGTGGTTGCCCATCTAGACTGCACTGGTCCAGTGTCTCCAACTTCAGCATTTTGTGGTCATGGCCGCTACCCTTCCTAGTTGTGACCAGGATGGAGCCTCGCCACTAGTAAGTTCCACCCCTGGGTTGATCCGGTTTAGGCGTAGTATCCCAGTATGGTGTATATCAGACGTGGCCGGCCTCTAGAGCAGAGGTGCCATGATATGAGTAGCTCTCGCCATGAGACTACTGGACATAACCAATTAAACTTCATTTTTTCCTTTCCATCACCTTTTCACAGCGGCAACCCTAATCACTTTTCACATTTTCTTCATTGGCCAGGAGGAGTTTCAATCCATGCGCGGAAGACAAAGAATCTTGCCAGCAGTGTCTTATTTAACCCACTGGTTAAGCTGATTTAGGCAATCTGCCCCAGTATGGGTGTATATAGGACGTGGCAGAGGTGCCATGATTTGAGTAGTCTTGACCTTGATACTACTGATTACTTCACTTAATCTTTTCCTTCACCTTTTCCATGATGGTGCTGTGCGGCAACCCTAGTCACATTTTTCTTCATCGGCCGGAAGGAGTTTCACCCCATGCACGGCAGCTGAAGAATCTCACCAGCAGCGCCCTGGACAGTTGTAAAAATTCATCCAATGAAATAACACAAAATGTTTTATAAGTTTTCTCTCCCAAGGTAATAAGCTTTTACCCTTGCTCACAGTATACATACTTCTCACTCGCTATATAACATCTTACATCCTTCTCGTGCTGTTAGATATCACATGGTAGTTCGCTAAGATGTCCTGTCTTTGGCAAGTTTCTCAATCTCATCAAGAGATGTTATGCCCACTGAATTGGCTTCTCTTAACAATGTCCTCTTTAGAGTTTCACATGGTCGACCTCTTTTTCTTTGGCCTGTTGTGTTCCATTTGATAGCTTGGGGATTTTCTGATTGTTTCTTTTCATCACATGACCGACATATGTCCATCTTCTTCTTCTGATCAACCGTGAGACAGGTTGTTGTTTGCTCATCTGTCTTATCTCTGCACTGTTCTTGAATTCATTCCACTTTATCCCGAGTATTTTCCTTAGGCATTTGTTTTCAAAAGAGTCAAGAATTTCTTGACTATTTTTTTAGTTGTTTTCCAGCTTTCACATGCATAAATGAGGGTGGATATTACATTTGAACTGAATAATCTTAACTTGGTTTTTGTGCTTACAACTTTTGAATGCCATATGTTATCAAGATTCAAGAACTATATAACATATCTTTAAATATTTACCTTTCAGTTTGTCTGCCATGCTAGGATAAGATGTAAGCTTTTGGCCTTTTGCGATGTTGTGTGCCAAGAGTGCAGTGGGAGCTGTACAGAACCATGATTTAAAACATATAATAAAAACTGGGTCAAGCACTGAGACTTTTAGAAAATCAGGTGTATAAAACTGGATCAAGCAATGAACTTTTTAAAACACTCACATGTATAAAACTATATAAAACTGTGTCAAGCGATGAACTCAGGTATATAAAAGTAAATCAAGAAGAGAAATCACCAGCATAAAACTGAACCTTACACTAAATTACTGTAACCTAAGATATGGCATCACAAACCATAACTTCTAAACAACAGCGTGACAAGAAATATTCAAATGTTATTCTTAACTGCAGCAGAGAATTTTTATGATTTCTGAGTGCCTCTTGCGATCTTCTTCTATAAATACAGAACAAAAGTGAAAAATACACGTTTGTCTGAGAGGATTAATGCTGAACTCTGACAACATCAGTTTTAGTTGAATTACATAAGATAACCTAAGTCTGTCCTAGAGGATGGTGATGCAATTATGAAGACCAGGATATGAACTGGTCAAGGCCATCACAACTCCAGTTATGCCCCTTAAAACAAGTTATTATCTTCTTTCAGCGTAACAAATTTGCTAGAGACTGACACGTGCGTTTGGCAAAGACCACCAGACACTGGGAAAGACTAGAAAGTGTCCCTGAACTGGGGTGCCTGGGCCAACAACCCTGTCAGACCATCGCTACAAAATCCAAAAAGAAGAAATGCTTCTGGGGTTCACAGAAAAGGGGGGAAGAATAATGGATCCACAGGTGACTTTACAGAAACAACCATGCCTGCCCCAATTAATTCGAGTTCAGAACAGCCGATGGGAGTGTCCATGCATCTGTGGCAGGAAATTTAATGCTCGATGTGGCATGAAGATACACAGAATGAGGAAGGGATGTGGTGGCTCCTTGCTGACCAATACTCAACAGTGCACTGTGACGCCAGTCTCAGATAAGACATCAGAAGATCTGTCAGGATATAAATCACAGTACAGGGAATATTCAGCCTGAGTCAAGGGGCAGAGAACTAATGCCGCTCTTCTGTGAGACCAAAGACAAAATCCAAAGCAGGAATTTATAATGATCAAGCTTAGGGTTCCATATGAAACAAGAATAGAGAAACAACAAGAGTGAGAAGTACAATGATCTGGTCAATGAACTAAGACAGATGGCAGGAGTCAAGACTTAGGTATTAGCTGTAGGAGCGAGAGGATTCATAGCAACATCAGCATACGACCCATGTAAGCAACTTCCCCTGATGATCTAGGGAGTTGTGTTATTCCACTCTCTACGGTAGTTTCCTGTATACTGTTTCACATGAAGGCAATGGAGTCTACTTAATACAAGGGGTGCTGAAAAGTTACTAGCCCAACTCACATCCAAAACTCTGAGCATAATTTTGTCAGGGTAGCTGGAAAAAAAGTTACTTTATTATATAAAGTGCCATTTTTCAGGATCACAGCACTAATTTTTTAGTATAAAATTTCAGCTAAATAAAGATTCCACATAAAAAAATTCTATAAACACTTGCCTGCACAAACTGCAGCCACAAATCCTCCTCTGCTGTACTGATCTTTCAAAGCCTTACCTACCTCTGCATTCTGTTACAGAACAAAGAAATGACTATCACAAAAAAAAAAAAAAAAATGGCAAGTGGTTAAAGTAACAATCTTGGCATGCAGTCTCAGAAAAGTTCACCACTCCTGTTCTACACTGCTACCTTTGTAAAATTCCATCACTTTTTTTCACATCTTTTTATCTCGCTGAGATTGTCTGACATCTTTTGAAAAGTAAATTCTGAGTTTTCCATATCTGGCTGACCTATGATTGTTAGACCCCCAGATTTCTGAGTGCTTCTTGCAAGTCACAGACTAAAAAAAAAGTAAAGGTAATCCTGTCACACCTCAGAGGCACATAGGGATATGGTGTTAGTGTCCATATTTTCCTTGACCTGTCAGCACACTAGAGGGTGATATGGTCAGTATCACAGACTAAGGGTGTAATTTTCCTGCCCACAATCTGACATTCCCTGCAACCTAGTAAATTTATGGACCTCACTTTTCCTTTGGAGCAGACTGGCAAGGTTGAGAGGGAGTTAATGTGGCACAGGCAAGGTTGCGAGGGAGTTAATGTGACACAGGCAAGGAATTTTCTCTATACTAAGCGCCCTTGGGAATAAGAAAACAGACAAGTCAAATGATGCTCCGTAGCTCCTAAAATGATGCTCCGTGGCTCCTAAAATGGCTGTCATCTTTTTATTCCAAAACTATCTTCTTTTTATTCCAAAACTATCTTCTTAGATCTATTAGGAGAATTCAAGGAAGAGTAACTCCCAAAACTGTTTAAATGTTTTTTTTTTTTACTCAGAAATATGTACAAACTGAACTTCTATGAATTTGTGGTGAACACTCCAAAAAGAACAATGTAAGAGGACATTTTGTCCAGTCTGAGAGCATTCAACCAATCGGGAAGCAGATCAAGCACAGAACTTTTTGACTCTGACTTTTCTGATCAACAGGTTTACGAGTTTTTACTCTTTCTTCTCCATCTTCCTATCTTCACTGGCTAGCAAAATAGGTCTTGAAATTAACCAAGACAAAACAAAAATAATGAAACTTCTCATTAATCAAGAAGGAAAAATATATGTAGAAGGAACAGTTGTTGATGAAGAAAATCAATTTGCATACCTCGGCAGCTACATAGACCAGGATGTTGACACCAGAAAGGAAGTTAGAATTAGAACTGCAAAAGCAGCATTGATCTTCAAGAATCTTGAGAACATATGGCATTCAAAAGTTATAAGCACAAAAACCAAGTTAAGATTATTCAATTCAAACGTGATATCCACCCTCATTTATGCATGCGAAAGCTGGAAATCAACTAAAGAAATAGATAAGACTCTTTTGAAAACAAATGCCTAAGGAAAATACTTGGTATAAAGTGGAACGAATTCAAGAACAACGCAGAGATAAGACACATGAGCAAACAACAACCTGTCTCATGGGTGATCAGAAAAAGAAGATGGACATATGTAGGCCATGTGATGAAGCTGAAAGACTCGCCAAGAATAGGAAATCTTGGCAAACAACTATGCAAGCTGTATGTGATGTTTAACGGCATGGGAAGGATGTAAGAATATCTCCGTACAGAATGTCAGTAAAGGAGGAGTTTGGTGGTATTAGGTTCTTCAAAAGATTCAAAACACTGCAGTCCAGCAGGTGGTTCTTAACAGTTTCTTCTTCTTGTCTCTTGCAGTACATGCAGTATACAGTGTGTTATCAACAGTCACCTTGTGTCAGTACTTATTGAAGGTGATGTGCCATGTACACAACCAGCCTCTATAACATAAGGTGATGATGTGGTCTTAGGTTGAGCTTTGGCAGTTATATTCTGAATATAGTCTCTCATGTTCTCTGTCATTTTGTTTAGGAAAAAAAAAGTAAATTCTGTTAAATATCAGTATTCTGAAGGGATATTATGGTGACCTTCCTTTCACCAGCATGACTGCAGATTTGTGACCTGTGTAGGTGACTGCCAGTCAATTAAGCCATAAAAATAGGTACTTGATACATCAGTGCTCAGGAGGAAAGTAACATCCTTTGAAAACAAAAGAATATCTGTATGTAAGATGAAGCACACTAGCTTGTGCACTGCAGGCATAGTTGTCAGTGAATAATGAGAAAATGACTGACAACTCACTACCAAAAATAGCACTAAGATGGACACCACAGGGGAACAAAAGTAAGGGTAGACCAAAAGAGACATGGAGAAGAACAACAGAAAGGATGTTGAGCAATAGAGGGCTCACCTGGGCAAGAGCAGAAAAAAAGGCAAAAGGACAGGCATTTGTGGAAAACCCTTGCGGAAGCCCCATGTGCCCTGGGCACTTAAGGTTCAGAGAGAGAGAGAATGAGAAAATACCATTTCTGGGGAAAAGAAATCATTTTTTTTCTAAAATACATTGAAGACATGTTATTTTAAAACATGATGTAATACAAAAAAGACTTACTTTGCTCAAAGTTTCTGCTCCCTTGGCTCCACCAGGGCAGACCAGCACATCATACTTTCCTGCAGCAAGAGCTTCCTTCAGACTTTTGTCTGGGACTATTTTAACATTCCGGCTACAGAGCACAGGGCCAGGTCCCTCAACTCCAGCAAGAACCACATTTATCTAAACATAAAATACTGGAAGGCTCTAACATTCTAGCATCACGTGAGTTAACAGGCAATTAAGGGGAACAGGATTACACAAATGAGCTGAGCATCCTGAACCATCTGCAACATGGCAAGGGAGATAATATCAGGACACAAAGTCATGAAAGGGTATCTCGTTCTCTTCATAAACATTTATTGGCTATATCTAACTTTTTGTCTCTTGGATAAAAAGGGCTGTGGTTGTTTTTTTTTTGCTTGCATTTCCTGTACAGAAATGCGGAGGTCGGCTGGTTTCACTGGACCAGTAATTGCATTCCAGTGTTTCACAGTTGGTCCAGTTTTGGAGGATGCAATCCAGTTTGTGGTTTCTGGGCATCTGCATACAGAGGAGAATTGCCAACCTTAAACTCTGCATGCAGGTGACTTCAGAGTCAGCTGTGTCTTGTTTTGAGGCAGAAAATGATGTTTTCATTTCTGCTTAGAGTGTGATAGTCATCATGTAATGCTGTTTGTGATTTCCTCTAGGTTTTTATTATGTTTTTCTTCTGATTATAGGTGACTAGTATGTCTGGCTGCTCCATTTCAGTGCCCTCTTTGGTCAGACAGTCATGAAAGGGCATGATCATCAATGAGACCTATGAGGCTGATGAAACATTCCTTACTTCAATCCCTAATTTACAGGTTAAATAACTCTTTAGAAACGTCTGAGTCCACAATCATGACTCCACAGATATACATGCAAAATTATATCATGGAAAGAACTAGTCATTTCCACGCAGAGTGCTACATGGAATGATGGACATTCAACAATCTACTAGATCAGTAATGTCTACTGACATGATGGGTGGGTGAGACATCTGCTAAATGACTTAATTATATCTTGTTTTGCCTCCTTCCTCATGTACCTCTCAGTGTTGGGGGGGGGGGGGGGGGGAAGAGCCCCAACAGAATCCTTGAGAGAGATTAGCAGATAAGGGGATATTTAATTTTGTGTAAGCTCCTCCATCCAACACGATGCCTCTTGTATTTCCTACCAAATTTCGCATGAGTGTTTTCTGTGATATCTTGTATCTTATTTATATCAAGGTTCTTAAATCTATTGCTAATTACTCTTAAACTTCTTAACAACAAGTCACGTACGATAACTTAAGAAAAAAAAAAAAGTAAGTGAACTGAGGATAATTCTGCAACACAACTACAACATTCAGGAGAATTGTTACCTCTCCACGCCGCAGTATGTCTGCAGTGATAACAGTCTCCATCTCTTCAGCTCCTTCTGCCAGAAAAATCAGTGCTGACGGCATGTTGATATGTGTATGTAAGCTCAGTTACTAGACCTGTGAAGGCATGTTGATAAGTGTATGTAAGCTCAGTTACTAGACCTGTGAAGGCATGTTGATATGTGTATGTAAGCTCACTTACTAGACCTGTGAAGGCATGCTGATATGTGTATGTAAGCTCACTTACTGGACCTGGTTTCAACAAACAGAAAGATATGATTACTTGTATTGCTGCAAGTGACCAGTGTGATTTTGCGTGTCAATCCCTTTTTCCAATTCTCACTGCTTCACTTCAATCCATTTTCTATGAGTATCTGTTAGCTGTTTCATATCTCACTTTAATCTCAATCTCTTTCCTCAAGAACATTAAAGATAGGGCTATGAATATTACAAGAATGAATGGCAGCTGTGTCTGCTAGCAAAGATTTTATGGTGAACTTTTAGGAGGAGAACGAATGAGCGAACAGACTTTAGGAATTGACCATGCAGGCCCATCTACCATTCAGCCCTTCATCATACATCTTTCATTCAGTCACAGATATTCAGCATTTGTTATTCAAAATAATATGCATGAAAAAGCAAAAAATGAACAAGTAAATAATTAATAAACCCTTTCTTTCCATACACTCCACATTCTGCTTCATGTAACTACATGAAATAAACTTAATTACATTCTCCCATTCATTGTAAACCAACAAATTTAAAGAACAGCAGTATAACAGATACAACAATCAAGCCATATTTTAGATAAAACTAATTCAGACTTTGATAGTATGTATACTTTTCATAAAGCAAATACATACTAATGCATATATTCACACACACATACACCACATATATACAAACACATCCATGTACATATACAAACATACATTCACACATATACATATAAAGATAGCTGCATACACACACATATACATGTGTGTACACATAAAGACATGCACAGACACACACATGTATGTACAAACACACACATATATGCATACACATATATACATACTAATATAAATGCATACACACATATATATATACATAATATAAATGTATACACATACACACATACATCCATATACATCCCTGTGAATGGTTCCAGACTGAAACAGGCATGAAACAAGGATGTATACTGTCTCCTTTACTTTTTGGGATTACAATAGACTTCATAATGAAAAAATGCTGCACAGGTAACACTGGGTACATGGGACCCAACTAGAAGATCTTGATTTTGCTGATGACATAACTCTTATCAGTAATAATGTGAATTCCATGCAAGAAAAAACATATAGCCTGTCTTCACTGGCCAGCAAAATAGGACTTGAAATTAACAAGGACAAAACAAAAATAATGAAAATTCCCCTTAATCAAAATACACATAGAAGGGACAGATATTGAAGAAGTCAATCAATTTGCATACCTTGGCAGCTACATAGACCAGGATGGTGACACTAGAAAGGAAGTTAGGATCAGAATTGCAAAGGCAGCATCAATCTTCAAGAATCTTGAGAACATATGGAATTCAAAAGTTATAAGCACAAAAACCAAGTTAAGACTATTCAATTCAAATGTAATATCCACCCTATTTATGCATGTGAAAGCTGGAAAACAACTAAAGAAATAGAAAAGAAATTAGACTCTTTTGAAAACAAATGCATAAGGAAAATACTCGGCATCAAGTGGAATGAATTCAAGAACAATGCAGGGATAAGACAGATGACTGAACAACAACCAGTCTCATGGGTGATCAGGAAAAGGAGATGGACATATGTTGGTCACTTGATGAGAAGAAATGATCAGAGAATCCCAAAACAAGCTATCAAGTGGAACACAACAGGCCAAAGAAAAAGAGGCAGACCGCGTGAAACTCTGAAGAGGACAATGCTAAGAGAGGCCAAATTAACAGGCATGTTAATGATGAAAAACTCTAAGTCTCACGACTGACCACCACCTCAGCTGGAATTGTCATGTACACAGTCTAGCCAAACTCATCAACCTAGAGTTTTGATGAGGTTTAAAGACTCGCCGAAGACAGGAAAAAATTTTTTGAACCCTATGTGACGTTTAAAATAACTATTGAAGAATGTATGAGAAGAGCTGGAGAGACAAAATACCTTGTCAAAAAGATAAGAGAGAGACAATGTACTTTCATAGGACATGCAATGAGAAGAGGGGGCATTGAAAATATTATAACAACAGGAAAAACAGAAGGAAGAAGATCAAGAGGAAGACCAAGAGAAATGATACTGGACAGTCTGATGGGATGGTGTGAGAGGAGATCACCAAGAACTGATGGCCTGCATGAAGGATTGGGTACTCTGGAGAAGCATAATAGCCAACGCCAGTCGGCACGGCACCTGATGATGATGTGACGTTTAATGGCACAGGAAGGATATAAGATAAGATACATCCCTACACCTATTCATATGTGTATATAAGTATGCACAAACACAAATACATATTAGGGAGGCATACAGTCCATCTCAAACAGATATTTACAAAGTTTGAAGTTATAAGAATGAATATTAAAGTTTTACATGAGTTTATAGAGTATTCCAAAGATGGGCCAGCTGAGTAAGAGATACTTTTTTTAAACATGTTAAGCCTTGGTTTTGGGAGAATACAAATGCTTAAACGTTGACTGTGTTTTGGGTTGGATTTGAACAATGACCACAAACAGGATGGAGCATTGTGTGATAGAATTTTATTAATTAATTTGGCTTTGTTGAACATATCTCTTCTTGAGGGCTAGGATGTCAAGATGTTTGCCCTTATTTGTGCTACACATTTGTTGTTTATAAGCTTTAATGCTTGTTTTGGAGTGAGTAAAGTCTTTTCATGTTTGACATGGAGCAACCATCCCAAATTATGAAACAGTAGCCCAAGTGTGTTTATATTTGTGATATGTAGTATATTTTCCTAGTGTCTGTGTCAAGAAAGTGTTTAATTTTGGCAAACTGGTAAACTTTTTGTGCAATGAGTTTGGCTAGACTGTGTACATGACAATTCCAACTGAGGTGGTGGTCAATTGTGAGACCTAGGGTTTTGTGTTCACTAACATTCTCTATGGAGCTGAAGTGTTGTTGGTGAATTTGTCAATTTCTGTCTTGTTGTAATAAGCACAGACTTTGTTTTGCTGGTGTTTATGAGCATTCTGTTGTTGCTGCTCCAGTTAATTAGACTGTTTATTTCAAATTGAAGAGCTGACTCAAGGTTAACACAGTCATTGTCACTAGTGTAAACTGTGCAGTCATCAGCAAAAAGGTCACAAGATTAATACACAATAACTATACACGAAGCACTGCAGTAAAGCTGTGATACCAATGTATAAACAAGGAAAAAAGTAGGAACAGCTTTATTATTTAATAACTACACAGTTGTGATGTTTCAGCGTGAGCCTTAATCATACAAAAACATACAGGACGAAGAAACAGAGAGACCAGATAAAGTATAGATTCACATGAATACTGTTTAAAAAAAAAAATTTTTTTTTTATTTTATAGAGTACTTAGCTGTAAATTGTAAGATGTGGCTTGTTCAGCAGTGTGTGTCAGGAATGGATTTAGTAGAACGTGGAGACTTTAAATGGAGACCTGTGATATGTGGTCGGTGGGTTGTAACTGGGGGTCCCAAATCACTTCAATGGCCCCAACCACAGAGGCAAATCTGATTTTCTGGTAACAGCCATCAAACAATGTCATGCAGATGACACAAGCTGCCTGGCACTTGAGAACCGCTGCATTCAAAATTATGAAACGCTGGAGCCACACAGGTTAAACTCACTGTTCAGCTACACTTAACATTCTCCTCAATCATTATAGTACCTCTCCACTAAGCTCCACCCCCTTCTTACTTGTTAAACCTCCTCACAGCATTACTTTAAAACCCCTCTTCCCTAATCATCTATTTCACCTTCTCCTGGCTAGGTCAACATTGTATCATTCTCTCTCCCCATCCACCACCCCCAGTTACAACCCACCAACCACATATCACAGGTCTCCATTTAAACAGTCTCAACGTCCTACTAAATCCATTCCTGACACACAACACTGGACAAAACACATCTTACAATTTACAGCTGAGTACTCTATTTAATTTTTAAAGAAATTTTATTAAAAATGGTATTCATATTTTATCTGCTCTCTCTATTTCTTCGTCCCGTATGTTTTTGTGTGATTAAGCCTCACACCGAAACGTCACAACTTTGTAGTCGTTAAGTAATAAAGCTAGTCCTACTTTTTTCCTAGTTTATACAAGATTAATACGGTCACTGTCATTAGTGTGAACTGTGCAGTCATCAGCTAAAAGGTTGCAAGATTAATGCAATCATTGTCACTAGTGTAAACTATGCAGTCATCAGCAAAAAGGTTGCAAGATTAATGCAGTCATTGTCACTAGTGTAAACTGTGCAGTCATCAGCAAAAAGGTCATAAGATGATTTTTTTAGATCAAATGCAAGATCACTGATGTAGATGGTAAAAAGCAGGGACCAAGAATAGACCCTTGTGAAACACTATTATCAACCACAGATGAACTTGACTTGAGCTTTTGAGGCAAACTACCTGCTGTCTGTTGGAAAGAAAAGATGTAATAAATTTTGTTAATTCTGGGTGTAATTTATAAGTCTCACGCTTTCTAACTAGGATTTCATGGTCAATCACATCAAATGCTTTTTTAAAATCAGCAAAGACAGCACCACATAATTTATCATCATTTTTATTACACAACCAACACTCTGTGATTTTTGTGAGACCTGTTTGGCAGGAATGTTTCAGCCTAAAACCTGACTGACAGTCAATAATAAATCATTTTCATTTAAGGTTGTCTTTTATAAGTGTTTTTGTAAAGGTTCTGATAAAGTTGATAGAATGGAAACTGGCCTATAGCTTGAGGGATAGTTCTCTGAACCAGATTTGAAAAAGGAAATGTTAAAAACCTGAGGAAAATAACAATGTGCAATGCACTGATTGTAAATGTATGTTAGTGCAGAGAGGGGCCATGATGTGGACCAAAACTGAGGCAGCGCAGAGAGGGCCCTTGATGTGGACCAAAACTGAGGCAGTGCAGAGAGGGCCCTTGATGTGGACCAAAACTGAGGCAGTGCAGAGAGGGCCCTTGATGTGGACCAAAACTGAGGCTGTGCAGAAAGGGCCCTTGATGTGGACCAAAACTGAGGCAGTGCAGAGAGGGCCCTTGATGTGGACCAAAACTGAGGCAGTGCAGAGAGGGCCCTTGATGTGGACCAAAACTGAGGCAGTGCAGAGAGGGCCCTTGATGTGGACCAAAACTGAGGCAGTGCAGAGAGGGGCCAGGATGTGGACCAAAACTGAGGCATAAGAATGTTTGTAAGTCATTTTGTGAGAGACTTTTCCATCAGTCATGAGGATACTGTGGAAGCGGTAAATTATCACACCATTTCACAAACTGTTCTATGCTAGTTTTATTCAAAATGTCCAAAACTAAATACAAATGATGCAAGGGCAAAGGGACTGGATCAAACACTTACTGCCAATCTAATACTGGCAGCCTCTACCATAAGAGGAGCTACTCATAAGAATGATATTTGGCAAGTTCCACAAACAACTAACGTCTGCTTGCTTCAAAGCCATTTCCCCACACAAAGTATCATTATTATTATTATTACTATTAATATTATTATTACATATAATAATTTCACTTTTATTTTTTGCAGCCATCCAAAATTTTAGTATTTTAAACTGAACTGCAGAATGTAAGAAAAACAAAGTGTGACAAGGAGATGAAGACACAAGTCTGGAGGAGTTTTCTGTCTTATATATCTCTGAGCGCAACATAGTCTAATGATATTTATTTATCAATTCAATAATATGTCACAATAAATTTAGCATCTAAGAATAGAGAATCCCAAAACAAGCTATCAAGTGGACCACAACAGGCCGAAGAAAAAGGGGCAGACCGCGTGAAACTCTGAAGAGGACATTATTAAGAGAGGCCAAGTTAACAGGCATAAAATCCTTTGTTGAGGTTGAAAGACTCGCCGAAGACAGGCACAATTGGCGAACTACTTTGCGAGCCCTATGTGACGTCTAACGGCACGGGAAGGATATAAGATAAGATAAGAATAGAGAACTTAAACAGCAGCTCATGACAGACACGAAAACAGAGGAAGGTGTATTGTTCAGTTTTACAGAAAGATAGAAAGAATGAGGAAAGCAAGCAGAAACAAGAATGGCATAAATAACGATGAGCATTTACAAATGAAGAACGTACAATACTCCATTATTTTGGCAAAAGCCTTTTTCCAAGGATCACATACAAAAACAACACAGCAGATAAAAACATGAAAAATACAAGCTTAGCTCTTTCTATCTTTTTGTAAAACATCCCTTTGGATACACCTCCATCTACTTTCAGTACTAGAACCAGTTTTACTGCAATCATCATTTCTCTCATCTCTCATGAAAGTCAGCGCCATGCCCTGCTACATACTAGTGCTATTTGCTGAAAACTATCATAGAAAACTAACACTGCCTGGGCTACCGGCCTGTGTGAGACATTGCTTCACTGACCCAAAGAGGTGCTCTGGTATGAGTAACGCAACTAGCAGGATCATCCAAGGCAGACATCTCTGAATGTAAGGGCCAAACAGCAAAACACAACCCTGCTGCCTTACAGAATCGCTGGAGGTAGACAATGGCTACGGAGGGGAAAACCCGATATGAATGAAATGGAGATGGATGTACTGGGCGCAAACTGACTCAACAATGTAGGAAACTACAGTACAATGCAACATACGCACAAAATAATATCCACAAGTCTTCAAAATAGCAACGATTACGTCACAACTAAAGATTTTTAAAAATTATTTTTTTTGGTAACTGCAAACCTCTCTCCTTGGTCTGTGGGTTATTACTTGCAGATTGACCAGAGGCTCGACTACACACATTCATGTTGCAAGAAAATTTGTTTATCACCTTTAATCAACGATAATACATCAAAACCTAACAAGACTACGCACAAACTTGTGCTCACTTGTAAACAACGTCCGCTCCTTTGTCAACAACGTAGATTACACTTCTGCCGCTAACGGAAGTAGATTTCTTACGGAAAGTGAAGGTCGTTGTTGGGCTCAAGGCCGTTGCTATCTGCGTTATCAACCGACTATAAATCGTCAGGGCTTTGTTCTTTTTTTTTATCTGATTGTGGATGATAACATGTGTGCCCTGTAGCCAACGTCCGGAAAATCTTGAAGCATAAACATCACGCGGACAGAGGAAAGATAATGATGGCGTATATGAAATTCTGGGATGGATCCAAGAAGCAAACCTTTCAACAGGCTTCTGGACCACGGAGAGCCCCACTATCTGTCTGTCTTAGACGGCACTCTAAATATTGAAAACATACAATAATTAGTGTATAAGTATATAAATATACACGAAGCCACTGCAACAAAGCTGTGATACCAAAATGTGTAAACTAGGAGGGAAAAAATAGAAACAGTTCTATTACACACCGTGAACCTTAATCATACAAAAAACGCACAGGATGAAGAACTGGAGAGAGGAGATAAAGTATATAAATTTACATGAGTGCTATGTTTAAAAGAGAAAAAAAAGAAATAATAGAGCACTTAGCTGTAACTTGTTAGAAAACTATCGCGTGTCCGACGCTGTGTTCAGAAATGCGCATGGTGGACTGTACATAGTATTTACATGGAGACTGACACACATACACTTTCTGTGTGCTCGTTAAGTAATAAAGATGTTCCTACATTTTCCCCAGTTTATAAATATTGAAAATAGTTTGCTCTCTGTTTCTCTCTCCACATACACACACTCACAAGGAAGGCATACTGTACAACACGAATACACACACTTAGACTGCCACAACTAGCCGAAACTCTCTAGAAATCTCACTGTTGCAGAAGATGAGATGAAACTCTGAATTTTTCAGACTCGAAGGTCTTTGTACTTTAATGCCTGGGAAGATTTTCTGCTTTAACATGCAGGAGTCCCTCTCTCTCTCTCTCTCTCTACTCTCTCTCTCTCTCTCTCTCTCTCTCAACCTTTGGAAATAAAGATCATTCAGCAGTCAGTCAGTCAATCATTCAATCTCCCCCTCTCTGAGACGATGGATGCCAACTTCGAGGTCCTCTTTTAGCAGTTGTTCCAGACCTCTCTATTTATGAATGTTTTGTGTGACAACACTTCCTGATTCTGAGCTTCTTTCCAGCCCTTTTATTTTGTTCACTTTTCACTTTTGCTTCAGTGATGTTCATTAGGTGTTTCTCATTCAGTGAAAGAAGTAATCTTAGCCTGTTATACTTACATCGTATGACTTATCTAACATAATTTATTGTTTATTACGTCTTTGTTTCGTTAGTTGTCGCTATAAATGATTGTCTACTTTCTTTGCGTTGTATATTCAACAATTATACGCGATATCTGGCAAAGAAACACTCCCCTAACTTGGACAGGGAAGTAATTCTCCAACTTCCGGCAGAAGACAACGCCTGCAAGATCGTGATACGAAAGGGAGATTCTGTGCCATGAAATAGTTAAAATACAACTTGCAGGGTAATCATTTGGCGACAAGTTGAAATAAAGTCATAAGTATAGCAATTATCTATTCTGTGAATATTGATACTGATAATGAATATTGATACGTTCTCAAAACATATATATCGTGAATTTAAAAGTGATCAATTTGGTTGAAAAAACTCTCTTATGTATCTAGCTACTGTCATTTTTTTTTCAAAAAATCAGGATTAAAATAGTCTAAACAGAAAATAATTGTGGATTTTCTTGTGACTCCAATAGATTTAGGTAAAATCATCTCTGTGTGTATCTTACTCTTATTGTGTCATTCTGTATATTTGCATGTGTTTGTATGTTTCTGTATGTGTGTCAGCATATGTGTTGTCTGTCTCTGTATCTTCATGGTTGTATGCCTGCATGTGTATTGTGTCTGTATGTGTGTGTCTGTCAGTGTATGTGTTTCTCCATGTGTCTGTGTCTGTCACTCTGTGTATCTGCATATGTATATCTGCATGTGTGTGTCACTGTATGTGTTTATGTGCATGTCTGTATGTGTTTTTGTGTGTCAGTCTGCATATGTCTGTGTAGAGGCGAAATAGATATATGAAATAATAATGAAGGGCCTCCCATATTAAAAGCAGAAGTGGAGGAAGCCATCAAACACATGAAGAACAACAAAGCACCAGGACCAGATAAAATCACCAAGGAGGAATTGGAAGCATTAGGAGAGCTTGGCATAGAAATAATTACCAGATTGCTGAATGACATCTGTAACAGTAACTATGTCCCATCAGATCTTTTGCAATCAGTTTTCATTGCCCTACCAAGGAAACAAGGTGCAGTTGAGTGTGAAGACCATCAAACCATTAGTCTTATGAGCCTTGTTACCAAAATCCTGCTTCGTATTTTCATGAGAAGAGTCAGAGGCAAAATAAAACCAGAAATCGCTGAAGAACAGCGTGGCTTCGTCGAAGGAAAAGGTATAAGTAATGCCACATATATATTGAGAACATTGATGGAAAGATCAGTAGAAGTAAAGACGGAACTATACTTGTTCTTCATAGACTGCTGTAAAGCATTCGATAAAGTGAGACACACAGAAATTATAAGAATGCTGGTAGACATCAACATAGATGGGAAAGATCTGAAACTCATCAAAAACATATACTGGCAGCAATCAGCAGCAGTGAGGGTTGAGAACCAAATAGGAGCATTCAGAGACATAAATTTGGGAGTGAGACAAGGATGTGTTCTATCTCCTGACCTCTTCTGTTTGTACAGCGAAAACATAATGAGAAATAAGAGAGCTGACCAGGAATATCAATTGGCAGGTGCAACCATAATAACTTAAGATAAGCAGGTGAAACAGTTCTGATTGCTAAAAGTGAAGGGGAGCTACAGACTCTTCTGGACATTATGGTTTGTGAAAGTAAAAGTAAAGGCCTCAGCTTGAATAAAAAGAAGACTGAAGTGATGATCATCTCAAAGAAGAGAATAACATAGCATTAGCATCGATGGCACAGAACTGAAACAAGTTGATAGATTCAAGTACTTAGGAACAATTATAACAGTTGATGGGAAATGTCACAACGAAATAAAAAGCACACGTGCTCAGGCCAAGTCAGCATTCCAGAAAATGAGAAACATCTTGTGCAATAGATACATATCAATGGAAACAAGATTCCGAGTACTTAAATGTTACATCGAGTCAATTTTGTTTTATAGGTGTGAAGCATGGTCCATGAATAAGAGAGTACAACGAGAAATGGAGGCCATGGAAATGTGGTTCATAAGAAGGATGTTGAAGGTACCATGGACAGCTAAGAAAACCAACGAAGAAGTCTTATGAGAGGCTGGAGTTAAAAGGCAAATTACAGCAAAGATCAGAGGCAGACAAGTAAGATTTGTAGGACCTTTTCTGAGAAGTGGAAAATTGGAACACATTGTGGCAATTGGAAAAATTGAGGGAAGAAGAGACAGAGGAAGATGGAGAGAGAAGCTGCTGGATGGGCTGTCAATGTGGCTAGGAAGAAAGTCACCGGCAGATCTCATAATCAAGTCTAAGACGGAATTGTGGAGAGAAATGATCGCCTACACCATGCGGCACAGCACTTGACTGATTGATTGAGTGTCTGTTTCATCACTGGACTCCTCCTTTCCCGTGGAACCTGGCCAGCATGATTTTTTTTTGTTGTTGGACTGTCTTGCTTTCTTCTTGCCAGCAAGGGTCAGATTTTCTGTCTTCTGTGTTGTCATAAAATGGCCAAAAAAAACTTCTTTTCATGATGGTTTTAGTCTTGCAGTTTTTGTATCGTAGTTGTTTTTATGTGTGTTATATACATTTAATCTTATTCTAAAATTGCTGGTTCTGTCCTTTTGCATCATTTGTGTGTTAATGTCCAAATCTCACAAGCTTGAAAATGGACTACAGATCGATATCAAAACTTTCCATGCAAAATTTGAGCACAATATCCTATCCATTAAACTACCGCAGTGTAGTGACATAAAACTCCTTTCAGTTGTTTTGAAAATGAAAAATAATTTTCTTTGAATTGATTTACATAAATATTCCAAACATTCAGTGGGGGAAGTAATCGGTAACAGAACTGGTGAGGGACAGCACTGAGGGATCTCTGTAATTGTGCAATGAACAGTAACAATAACTTATCTCCCGAGGCTGGTCGAGGTCCCCTTTCTCCAAGGGATTGGGCTACTAGAATTCAGATCCATGGAGTCTTATCAAAGAAGCCTTTTGGGCATCAATCAAACAGGTGGACAAAGAGGTAATGTGTAGTTTAATCTTTTCTTTTCTCACTTGCTAGTGTATTTGTCTGTATGTGACATTTGGAAATCTCAGCTATGTCTTTCAAGGTGTTATGTCTTTGTCTTCATTGTTCGTATACTAGGGCTTGCTAAATCAGATTCATGGAGCAGTTTTGGGTGGATCGGTGCCAGTGACTGTAAAAAGAGTCAGAGTCAGGCAGCAGAAAGTTTGAGGATTTTGGGGTCAAAAGTTTGGCAGGTTGACGACTGAGATACAGATTCTAAAGAATCATGTCTTAGCCAGCCAATGCCCCACAGTAGTTCCTGGTCATATGTTGATTCACTGTAGCTAGATGAATGCAATGCAGAAGAGCATGCAACCTGACATTAGAGCTAATTGAAATGCCTGACATTGAAACTTTGTTGGAACAGTATTATCACATCTTCCAGCATACATTTTGTGAAATGATCAAAACCATCACAAGATATTATCATCCCATCTGTCATAACTTAACCTGCATTTTTTTTTTTTTTTGCAGTTTTGTGTGTGGAGCATGAGTGTTTGTTTTTTTTAAGACACAAAGTTAGAAATTAGAAATATTTATTCCAGTAGTTTTTTACAAGCAAGGTTGATGTAAACAAGTTAATTTAAGCTAAAAACGACTCTAGAACATCTGTTTGCATTGTGTGACCTTGTTTGAATCCATTTGGCATGCACTTTCTACTACCTGAAAGAACAGAAAGCTGATTAACCAAGAGATCATAAAAGGGAACATTTAAAAAACTGAACTTGGCCATGAGTATATGATGGTCATCCAAGACAGTCTTTGCTTTAGAATTTGTTTCTAACACACAATAATTAGTGTCGGGGGTTCGAATCCGGCCGGCGGCACCCCAGTCACCCAGCTGTAGAAATGGGTACCCGACTTCTTCTGGAGTTGGGGAAGGAAAGGCGGCCAGGCGTGATACTGACCATATCACCCTCTAGTGTGCTGACAGGTCAAGGAAAATATGGGCACTAACACCATATCCCTATGTGCCTCTAAGGCACGACAGGATTACCTTTACCTTTACCTTTACCTATACAGCTATACATGAGTAAAGCTGTGATACCAGAATTCACAAACTAGGAAAAAGTAGGAAGACCTTTATTACTTAACAACTACAAAGTTATGACGTTTCGGTGTGAGCCTTAATCATACAAACACATACAGGATGAAGAATTAGAGAGAGGAGATAAGAGTCATATAAATCCTATGTTTAAAAAAATAAATAAATAAAATGAATAGAGCACTTAGGTTGACACTCATTCAGAAATGCCTTGAAAGAATATTTTTCCATATATATATATTTTTTTTTTTTCACATAAAAATGATGCTATCCATTCAAATAATGACAAAATTGGGGCAGCCATTAAAGACTTGATTACAGAAGGTAGCCTCCCACCTCATGCTGCTTCTCTTCACATCAGGGACAGCTGTTTAGGCACACCCACCTTCTATCTTTTTCCTAAAATCTACAAACAGGATCATCCTGGACATCCCATTGTGTCAGCATGTTCATGTCCCACTGAGCACATTTCTGACTTTTTGGACAGCATTTTTCAGCTGCTAGTACACCTGCCCGCTTATTTGAAAGATACCAACCACGCCTTAACAACTTTTGATGCGATCAAACTCTCTCAACACCACTCCTATCACATCTTTCTCCTTGATGTCTGCTCCCTTTACACTTCTATCCCCCATGAGGATGGATTCTTAGCACTCCACTAATTTCTTGACAAAGACCCTCACCCCACCACTAACACTGACACCATAATAAGACTCACACAGCTAGTACTAAACCTAAATTCTTTTGAATTTAATGGTGAATACTTTGACCAAATCAGTGGTGTCACCGCGAGAATGAAATTGGGTCCCAGTTATGCATGGTTATTTATGGGCTATCTGGAAGTTAAATTATGGGAAACCTAAACTGGCAGACTCCCAGAATTCTATAAAAGGTACATCGATGATGGCATTGGAGTCACCAGTATGCTAGAAGATGAGCTAAAAAAATTTATTGAATTCGCCAACTCACTTAACAATAACATAAAATTCACTTATGAAATTTCTGACAAGTCTCTCAACTTTTTAGACATTAAAATTTCCATTGGTACAAATAGGCTTGTCACCTCCATATTTTACAAGCCCATCGACAGCCACACCTAGTTACTTTACCGCTTCTCCCATTCTGAAGCCTGTAAGAACTCCATCCCATACTACCAACTCTTCCATCTTCGCTGCATATGTCAGGATAACTTGGATTTTATAGATCAGTCCAACAATTTATTAGAATTTTTCCTTCATCGCCACTACCCAGAA
Source organism: Achatina immaculata (assembly GCA_009760885.1). Lineage (NCBI taxonomy): Eukaryota > Metazoa > Mollusca > Gastropoda > Stylommatophora > Achatinidae > Lissachatina > Lissachatina immaculata. The sequence goes on from CM019702.1 coordinate 66,417,890, forward strand.
AATGTCCTTCATGAAGCCTTCAACCATATCCAACTAGTGAGCCGTAAAAAAGCATTCAGGAAAGAACCTGTTACCTCATCTGACAGAGTTAAGTTAGTACTTCCTTTCCACCCACATGGTCAGATGGTTAAGAAAATTCTTTATCGTCATCTGCCACTAATCCAACTCGACCCTGACACTCGTGACATTTTCTCTGATCCACCCCTATTAGCATACAGCCACTTGAAGTAGAATCTTGCATATGTTGGCACCAGAAAATGTAACCGCCCCCGCTGCGTTACTTGCTCTGTAGTTTGAGAAACGAACACAATCACCTTTCCTAAAACTATCCTCACTCTTCATGAGGGATTAACATGCAAGTCCCGTAATGTGATATCTGTCATCATGTGCAAAAGATGCAGGATAAATTATATTGATGAAACTGGCCTCAGACTAGGGAACGCGTGCAGAAACATCTGTATGATGTCAGCTGTGCTGAGCTGCACAGCGCGGGCTGCTGTTGCACAGGCCAACTTTTCTTTTGGCAAAAAAGCGCTCTCGAGTTCTGTGCATGGGGGGAAAGAATTTCGCTCCCTTCCCAGATGGCAAGAGTTAAGGTGTTTCAATGCAGAAGCGAGTGGTTTGTCCGTCAAGCGAAGCTTATGAATGGCTAGCCAGCCAGGTTCGTGCTAACACATCTGTGGTGTACTACGGTTTTGTCGACCGATGGTCTCGAAATTGGCCCATTTCTCGCAAAGAGTATCGGGTCTGCAGTATGTAGTGTGTGTTGGTTGTCGGTGCCGGGCTTTCTTCTCGTTCGTTAGAGCAGAGAGAGATGGCTGCCGCTGGTTAAAGGAAATGAAACGCCGCCGGGGTTGAAAGGGATTCACTCTGAGCAGAACACTGTCTCCCTTGACCAGCGTCGGTCTGTCAGCAGATATCCGACTAAGGTTTGGTGAAGAAAGCTATCTGGTTGACTCTGCCAGTAGTCATATGCTTGTCAAAGATTAAGCCATGCATGTTCACACTGTCTCATGGTGAAACCGCAAATGGCTCAATAAATCAGTCGAGGTTCCGTAGATGACACGATCCTACTTAGATAACTGTGGCAATTTTAGAGCTAATACATGCTTACCAAGCTCTGACCCTCATGGAAAGAGCACTTTTATTAGTTCAAAACCACACTGCTGGCGAGATTCTTCAGCTGCTGTGCATGGAGTGGGGCTCCTCCCGGCCAGTGAAAAAAGCTACGAATGGGTTTGCAGTGTGGTGCCACTGTGGAAAAGGTGAAAGAAAGGATTAAATGAAGTAATCAGTAGTCTCGAGGTTGGGACTGCTCAAATCACGACACCTCTGCTCTGGAGGTCGGCCACATCTCATGTACACTCATACTGGGTGAATTGCCTGAACCGGCTTAACTCAGGGGTTAAGATACTGCTGGTGAGATTCTTCAGATGCAGCAACTCCTCCTGGTCAATGAAGAAAATGCGAAAAAGCAATTAGGGTAGCCATGCGGCGCCAATGCAAAGGTGATGGAAGGGATAAAGTGAAGCTTAATCAATATGTCCAGTAGTATCGCGGCAAGAGCTACTCGTACCACGCCACCTCTGTTCTAGAGGCCTACCACATCCAATATATACCCATAGTGGTGAAATATGCCTAAACCGGCTTAAACCAGGAGTGAAACTTGATGTCTACTCATGAGGTTGGTCACATCCTAAACACGCCCATACTGAGATAATATGCCTAAACCGGCTCAACCCAGGGGTGAAACTTACCAGTGGTGAGGATTCATCCTTCTGGACAAAAGCTCCGTCCTGGTCACAACTAGGAAGGGTAGGGACCATGACCACAAAATGCTAAAGCGGAGACGCTGGACCAGGGCAGTCTAGATGGGCAACCACTTCTCACCCAGCGGGGTTACACTGATATCCAAAAACACGTCAAGGTTTTCCAGTGAGAAAGTCCAACTCTGGCCAGGGTGGGCAACCACCTCTCACCCAGCGGGGATATACTAATATCCAAAACACATTGAGGTTTTCTGGTGAGAAAGTCCAGCTCTAGATTAAACTGGTTCAACAAAAACCACGGTGTCATGCAATCCTGCTTCTGAGACCCACTGAGAATACAGGCTCAAGCCCTGTGATATTCTGAACCTCTTGTGGTCCTTTTGGGGATCTCATGTGGTCCTTACGGGGACCACAGGACCTATCTAGGACCACAGGAGTAAATTCAGTAGGATCACGAGGCGGTCTTGGTGGTAGAAGTGAACAAAGAAAAAAGATCTGTATGATATCACCCAGCATGCTTCGAAACCAGTCCTGAATCATTTCAATGGGCCCAACAACAGAGGCAAATCTGATTTTCTGGTAACAGCCATCAAACAATATCATGCAGATGACACAAGCCGCCTAGCGCTTGAGAACCGCTACATTCAGGACTATGGGATGCTGGAACCACACGGTTTGAACTCGTTATTCAACTACACATAACATTCTCCTCTTCCACAATCATAATCCCTCTCCACTAAGCTATCATGTAGATAGATCCACCTATCACACATCACAAGTCTCTGTTTACACATTCTCCTCTTCCACAATCATAATCCCTCTCCACTAAGCTATAATATAGATAGATCCACCTATCACACTTCACAAGTCTCTATTTACATATTCTCTATGCTTCGCAATGCGCATTTCTGTACATTTCTGAACAAGCACATTTTGAATGTAGCAACGGGCACATTTCTGAATGAATGTCGGAAAAGCTCCATATTCTTTCAAGGCATTTCTGAACGAGTGTCAGAAAATCTACATATTCTTTCAAGCTAAGTGCTCTATTCATTTTATTTATTTATTTTTTTAACATAGGATTCATGTGACTCTATACTTTATTTCCTCTCTCTAATTCTTCATCCTGTATGTTTTTGTATGATTAAGGCTTACACCGAAACATCACAACTTTGTACTTGTTAAGTAATAAACCTGCTCCTACTTTTTTCCTAGTTTGTGCATTTTTGTTTCTAACAATACTTTTTCAGGTTTTTCTTGGTTAAAGATGGATTTTTGATGTACTATGATGTCAATGAAAAAAAGGACTATGAGAGAAGAGAATACTTCAATATTCATCCTAAGGTAATCTGTATAATCATTTATCGTATTTGCAGATTATATTGTAATTAAGTATGGGATTTGGAACAACACAAGACTGGCATTGAAGGCTGTAATTTCTGTCTGCTAAGTTTGTGTGCTTATAACCACCATATAGGGATCTTAAATGTAGACAGTATGCTTAAGATGTAAGGGAAAACTTAACAGTTTCTACATTCACTGCCTTCACAAAGTAAGAAATATTGCATGACAGGATAAAGTAAAATAAACCAGCCTGGTGAATTGTAGTGTGCTCGCTGAATTTCTTTAACAATAGCAACACCAAGCACCGGACAAGATGGCAATGTCTTGTTGCAAGACTGGATAACAACCACACTACTTCGTACAAAATGACAATATCTTGTTGCAAGACCAGATGGCAACTGCACTACTTCGTACAAGATGATAATATCTTGTTGCAAGACTGGATAACAACCGCACTACTTTATGCAAGATGATAATGTCTTGTTGCAAGACTGGATGACAACTGCATTACTTTATGAAGATGACAATATCATGTTGCAAGACTGGATGACAACCACACTACTTCATGCAAGATGACAATATCTTGTTGCAAGACTGGATGACAACTGCACTGCTTTGTGCAAGATGACAATATCTTGTTGCAAGACTGGATGACTACATCATCTTCAAGTAAATGTTAAAGTTATATGGTGAAGGAGACCATGAGCTGAGATTCAAAGATATCTTCACATGAACCTGGATGGACTGGCAGAAGAGGAATGGTGATTGTAGGAACAGTGAATCATTTGAAGAGAAGTAAGATCATGCTAGAAGACCCTACATGCCAACACAAAAGGATGACTAGTAAAATAAATCTGATTTGCTGCAACAGTGCCCAGCTCTGCTGATCTGTGATTCAGCCATAAGATAGGTTAGTCAGGAAATGATGCTGAGCAACAGCTGTTAACAATCTACATTTATTTCCTTCTGTGTTACATACAAGAGGCCCTATGTGTCTGTAAATGAAATATAATTAAGAAAGTATTGAAATTGAACATAAGCATAATGTATTCACATTGTAAAATAAAATGAGTAAGATATGTTATGTTAATTAAGAACAAAATAGGCCAAGCAGATACTGCATTTCAGAGAATGAGAAACATATTATGCAACTCATCTTTATCAATGAATATTAGAAAATGAGTCCTAAAGTGCTATATTGAACCTATCTTGTTATATGGAAGTGAATCATGGACAATAGGCAGGTCTGCACAAAAATCATTGAAAGCAGCAGAAATGTGGTTTATTAGAAGAATGTTGCGAATTCCCTGGACAGCAAAAATAACTAATGGAGAATGTTTGAGAAGAGCTGAAGATACAAAAAAAAAAAATCTTTTCAAAAAAATAAAAGAGAGACAATGTACTTTCATAGGACATGCAATGAGAAGAGGGGGCATTGAAAATATTATAACAACAGGAAAAATAGAGGGAAGAAGAGCCAAGGGAAGACAAAGATAAATGATACTGGACAGTCTGATGAGATGGTGTGAGAGGAGATCACCAACTGAGCTGATGGCCTGCATGAAGGATCGTGTACTCTGGATAAGCATAATAGCCAACGCCAGTCAGCATGGCACCTGATGATGATGATGATGAAGATAAGTTATACAGTTTAACATAATACAGGAATATCTTCATAAAATGCAGCATAGATATTTTTAGCATGAAACTGAGACATTTTTAAACCGGTATATTTCAGGGAGTCATGCCTCTCGGAGAATGCAGATTTACATCATGCAGAGAACCTCAACAGCCATTTTGTATCCTGATAGAAAGTCCAGAGATTGATGTGAGTACTTCATCAGCATGAGTGTTACTGGCTGTCATCATTGTATGATCAGTATTTGTTTTATGTGTTATGTTACTTGTTGAGTTTCATGGTATGAGGAGTAGGATATTCTGTCTTCAGTCTTCCGTCTTGAGGTTGTGAGGAGTGGGATATTCTGTCTTCAGTCTTCTATCTTGAGGTTGTGAGGAGTGGGATATTCTGTCTTCAGTCTTCTATCTTGAGGTTGTGAGGAGTGGGATATTTTGCCTTCAGTCTTCTATCTTGAGGTTGTGAGGAGTGGGATATTTTGCCTTCAGTCTTCTATCTTGAGGTTGTGAGGAGTGGGATATTCTGTCTTCAGTCTTCTATCTTGAGGTTGTGAGGAGTGGGATATTCTGTCTTCAGTCTTCTATCTTGAGGTTGTGAGGAGTGGGATATTTTGCCTTCAGTCTTCCATCTTGATGTTGTGATGAGTGGGACATTCTGTCTTCAGTCTTCCGTCTTGAGGTTGTTATGAGTGGGATATTCTGTCTCCAGTCTTCTATCTTGAGGTTATGAGGAGTGGGATATTCTGTCTTCAGTCCTCCATCTTGAGGTGATGAGTGGGATATTCTGTCTTCAGTCTTCCGTCTTGAGGTTGTGAGGAGTGGGATATTCTGTCTTCAGTCTTCCATCTTGAGGTTATGAGGAGTGGGATATTTTGCCTTCAGTCTTCTATCTTGAGGTTGTGAGGAGTGGGATATTCTGTCTTCATTCTTCTATCTTGAGGTTGTGAAGAGTGGGATATTTTGCCTTCAGTCTTTCATCTTGAGGTTGTGAGGAGTGGGATATTCTGCCTTCAGTCTTCTATCTTGAGGTTGTGAGGAGTGGGATATTCTATCTTCAATCTTCTATCTTGAGGTTGTGAGGAGTGGGATATTCTGTCTTCAGTCTTCTATCTTGAGGTTGTGAGGAGTGGGATATTCTGTCTTCAGTCTTCTATCTTGAGGTTGTGAGGAGTGGGATATTCTGTCTTCAGTCTTCTGTCTTGAGGTTGTGAATAAAGAAGCCTAGCTCTATGCCACTGGGGCATAAAACATATCTGGTGTTGGTGCCGATATTTTCTTTGATCTGTTGTCACAGTAGAGTAACCGTGAACTTTTTTTAGCTCATAACAGACTGAGCAAGACGCCAGAACTCCCCCCCAGAACACCTTCAGTTTTTAAGTGAAGATTTGATCATTTAAACCTGAATAAATTCACCTTTTTTTTCAACCCTCCCCCAAACTTCTGTGGCATCCCTGCAGACCCTTTGTGGCACACTGGTTGGCATTTGTACTAGAGAGTTATGAGGCCAGTATTATGACTGACCATCCATCCCTGTCTGGCTCCAAGGGGAACCAGGTAACCACTTTTTGTACAATTATCATCTTCTTCACTTGATGTAACCACTGCCCATTTCTGTTGGCATTATTTTGGTATCCTTTTTTTTCTGTGTCGTAGGTTTCTTATGAGCATTATTTTTATATCCTTTGTTCATTGTTGTAGGTTTCTTATGAGCATTATTTTTATATCCTTTGTTCATTGTAGTAGGTTTCTTATGAGCATTATTTTGATATCCTTTTTTCTGTGTTGTAGGTTTCTTATGAGCATTAGTTTGATATCCTTTTTTCTGTGTTGTAGGTTTCTTATGAGCATTAGTTTGATATCCTTTGTTCATTGTAGTAGGTTTCTTATGAGCATTATTTTGATATCCTTTTTTCTGTGTTGTAGGTTTCTTATGAGCATTAGTTTGATACCTTTTGTTCATTGTAGTAGGTTTCTTATGAGCATTATTTTGATATCCTTTTTTCTGTGTCGCAGGTTTCTTATGAGCATTAGTTTGATATCCTTTGTTCATTGTAGTAGGTTTCTTATGAGCATTAGTTTGATATCCTTTGTTCATTGTAGTAGGTTTCTTATGAGCATTATTTTGGTATCCTTTGTTCATTGTAGTAGGTTTCTTATGAGCATTATTTTGATATCCTTTGTTCATTGTAGTAGATTTCTTTTGTTATCTAGTGGCATACATTTAGGAAGTATACCTGGAAGTGAAAAGCAACATGGGGAAAAGTCCTGGTTGCTGACAGTCTTTCCTTGTATATGAAGACATTCAGGAAGCTCTTTCAAGAGAATATTATTGTCCTGCTTCTTGTGTTTGTAGATAAATGTAAAGAAAGATTGACATTTGTAATTTAAATATTTTTTTACAGCAAATAGTTATTGATAATAGCATGCTATAATATATTTACTATGAAACATTGACACTAGCATGCTATAATATATTTACTATGAAACATTGATACTAGCAGGCTATAATATTGATACTAGCAGGATATAATATTGATACTAACAGGATATAATACATTTACTGTGAAACATTGATACTAGCAGGCTATAATATTGATACTAACAGGCTATAATATTGATACTAGCAGGCTATAATATTGATACTAGCAGGATATAATATTGATACTAGCAGGATATAATACATTTACTGTGAAACATTGATACTAGCAGGCTATAATATTGATACTAGCAGGCTATAATATTGATACTAGCAGGATATAATACATTTACTGTGAAACATTGATAATAGCAGGCTGTAATATATTTACTGTGAAACATTGATAATAGCAGGCTGTAATATATTTACTGTGAAACATTGATACTAGCAGGCTGTAATACATTTACTATGAAACATTGATACTAACAGGTTATATTTACTATGAAACATTGATACTAACAGGCTATAATACATTTACTATGAAACATTGATACTAGCAATGTTTACAGAAAACAGTATAAATATGAAACTATACTTGAGTTAGTGGCAGACTAATGGAAGGAAAAAATAAACATTAATATTTTTGCTTAGAAAAACAAGGGCTGCACACAGCTAGTGTCTGTCATGTTAGATTTTTGCTTCAGTCAGTCAATTATTTGCATGTCCCTTGCGGAACTTTGCCTCCCTAACAGCTCTCCTGTAGGCCTCTCAGTTGTAAGCAGGATGGCCTGCTGCTGATGATCTATTTGCAGATTATCAACAATGTCTTGCACCCATCTTCACCTTGGTCTTCCTCTCTTTCTTTTTCCCATTATGTACCCTTTCAAGACAGTCTTCTCTAGATTATCATGATGTTTAATTAGTGTCTGTCATGTTAGATTTTTGCTTCAAAGTAAATGTTGACCAAACCCCAGCAAGCTCACAGCACCATATGCTTGTATAAGGAGACTATACGTTTGTGTACTGAGGATGTTGATTTCCAGGATCAGGGCCATAAAATGCTTGATTTCTTCCATCAATGCGGCTAACCAGAACATGTTCTCTCGTCATCTTGGAACCGCGTTAGCCTTGTATCACAGCAACAAGCCCTCACTCCTAAACCGCACTGTAGCTCGGACAGAGCTAAACTGGTACTCACGCACCACCCACATAGTTTTGCAGTTAAGAGCATACTGTTTCACCATCTCCATCTCCTCCAGACCGAGCCTGATACACATGAACTTTTTGGAGAACCCCCATTGGTGGCCTACAGACGGGACAAGAACCTCAGGGACCTTCTAGTTCAAAGTCACCTTAAGACAAATGACACTTTTTATGGTACCAGACGTTGCGGATGCCGTAGATGTAACACTTACCCATTTGTTGTCCAGACTAGCCAGATCTCCTTCCTTAAGCGCATGTTATCAGTTAAGGAAGGTTTCACAAAAACTTCACGCGATGTTATTTATGCTATTATGTGCAAACACTGTGGTTTGAAGTACATAGGGGAGATCAGTTTATGCTTAGGAGATCGTTTTCATCAACATCTTAACGATATTTCTAAGAGGGCCCGGACACCTGTGGCTAAACATTTTTGCCTAAGCAACCACAGGGGAAAACATGACATTTCTGTTAGTGCAATCCGCTCTTGTTCTGCTGATGTATGATCTCGGAGGGTCCTAGAACAGTGCCTTATTTTCTGGGCTGGCTGTCTCCACCCAGCTGGAATTAGCAATGTTTTCAGCTTCCTTTAACTTCTTTAGTTTTCCACCCCCCCCCCCTTTTTTTTTTAGTCTTGTCCTATTCACCAGTTTCACATTTTCTCACTGCAGGTATTTATGTTCTTCATTCATTACCTCTCCACTTCCCCTCCCCCCCCAGGCACCTTCTCCTCTAGTGGCTGTTTCTATTGCCCTTCCCTGACATGTTTCCCTCCTTCTCTCTGCCTCTTCTTTACGATTGGCTCTATCAGCTTATCCTTTGTGTGGCCCCACATGGTCTCTTTGCCTCATCTAGTGGACACACATTTCTTTGGTTCCCTACTTTTGGAGGATGTCACATAAAGATAAGTTTTTTTGTCCTGTTTGTGTATGTAATCCTCGAAAAAGGATCATGCCGAAATATAGGATGTTGTATATTTTTCATTTATACATTCTCATCTCACTCTCATACTTTCTATTTGTTTTTTCTCACTTGACTCACTCCCTCTGCTTCAAAATCAGTCACTACGGATTATCACAGGTGCCATGAGGTCCACACCAATAGTAGAAATGCAGAAAATAGTTGGTGTTCAACCGCTAAAGGAACGTAGAGACACAAAGGTCATGACCATGGGAGAAAAATTCCTTAGCTCTGTAAGCCATCCCCTGAAGGAGAGATTCAATAACTTGGCATTAGGACGGCTTAAAAGAAGCAGCTTCATTCATCAGGCCAAGCGTATGCGTAAGCTGATACCTGACCTTCCAACTGTAGTCACTCCATTATCATCTGTACCAGAGCATACACCATGGAAAGAAGCAGATTATACACAAATAACTATTCAGACTGAAGTGAAAGGTGTGCAGAATGGTGAGATGCAGAGCAGTCTTGTAAGATCAGTAGCCACACTTAGTGTTCTAGATGACAAATATCCATGTGACACCTGGATACGTGTGTATACAGATGGATCTGCACATAATGCCATAAAAAATGGTGGGGCAGGAGCATATATTGAATATCCAAACAACACCATTGACAAGATTTCCATACCTAACAACTTTGATGCAGAAGTTAGGGCAATTATTGCTGCAGTTGAAAAACTATACTAATTTGATGCAGAAGTTAGGGCAATTATTGCTGCAGTTGAAAAACTATCAGACTCCAGAATTGATACATGTCCTGTAGTAATTCTCACAGATGCAAGATCAGTACTGGAGGCTCTTCAGTGCAACAAACTACCAGACCTTAAGGATGCCTTGTCAAAAATTGGCTTACAACATGGAGTCACTTTGCAGTGGATTCCCTCCCACTGTGGGATACCAGGCAATGAGAAAGCTGACCATCTGGCCAAAGAGGGCACTGAAATGGAGCAACCAGACATACCAGTCACCTATAATCAGAAGAAAAGCATGATAAAAACCTACAGGAAGCCACAAACACCACCACATGATGACTATAACATGCTAAACAGAAAGGAACAAGTCACCATCTTCCGTCTCCGAACAGGACACAGCCGACTCCGAAGTCATATGTATACAAAGTTTAAGGTTGGTACTACTAATCTATGTACATGTGCCCAGGTGCCCCAAACCGTGGAACATATCCTCCAGAACTGCATCAACTACGAGACACTGAGAAATAATTACTGGCCCAGTGAAACCACTAAAGAAGATAAGCTCTACGGTTCCATACATGAATTACAAAAAACAGTGAAATTTATCCAAGAGACAGGACTGCAGATATAGACAGACAGTGCGAACGAAGAAGAAGAAGAAGAAGACTCCCTCTGCCACCTTGTAAAACTGCACCATACACCTCTATCAACCTTTATTATAAGGAGACTATTCTAGCAAGCTCACAGCCCTGTATGTTTGTATAAGGAGACTATTCCAGCAAGCTCACAGCATCGTATGTTTGTATAAGGAGACTATTCCAGCAAGCTCACAGCACCGTATGTTTGTATAAGGAGACTATTCCAGCAAGCTCACAGCACCGTATGTTTGTATAAGGAGACTATTCCAGCAAGCTCACAGCACCGTATGTTTGTATAAGGAGACTATTCCAGCAAGCTCACAGCACCGTATGTTTGTATAAGGAGACTATTCCAGCAAGCTCACAGCACCGTATGTTTGTATAAGGAGACTATTCCAGCAAGCTCACAGCACCGTATGTTTGTATAAGGAGACTATTCCAGCAAGCTCACAGCACCGTATGTTTGTATAAGGAGACTATTCCAGCAAGCTCACAGCACCGTATGTTTGTATAAGGAGACTATTCCAGCAAGCTCACAGCATCGTATGTTTGTATAAGGAGACTATTCCAGCAAGCTCACAGCACCGTATGTTTGTATAAGGAGACTATTCCAGCAAGCTCACAGCATCGTATGTTTGTATAAGGAGACTATTCCAGCAAGCTCACAGCATCGTATGTTTGTATAAGGAGACTGGGAAGTGGGCTTAGGGTTTGACGTAGCAACAGTATGTAAATAAGTTGTTCACCTGAATTCACTTGTCAATTTCCAGGTGTGAATTCAAAGCAAATTTTCTAATCTTACTTGAGAATGGCATGCTAGATATTGTTGGGTAGTTTAGTGGTCTAGGTTTTTAAAATATATAGGCTGTAAAGATTTATGGTCTGGTTTTACATGAAGCAGAAAGATCAGCTAGTAAAGAAGGAACTATATTGGATTCTCCTGTCTTTATTAAAAGCCACCAGTGGAGATGGTAATTAATCACCCGTCTTCTCATCCGATAACTGGGTCTGGCAGACCCAGCTGTAAAAAACAAAGTTTCTGACACAGTAGTGGTTTGGACAACTGCTCTTGGAAATGTATAATATGTGTGTACAGTGCAAGACACACTGGATCACATTGTGTGCTCAATTGTCAGTGCATCAAGTGAAAATAGGATATCATGTACAGAATCAGTTACATGAAAATAGAACTAGGATATCATGTACAGAATCAGTTACATGAAAATATAACGAGGATATCATGTACAGAATTAGTTATATGAAAATAGAACTGTGCCCAAACCCACAAAGGAGAGCTAACAAAAAGAATGTCAGAAAACTTCAGTTTTAACTTTCATCAATTTCAACTTGTCAGTACTAGTCCTGCATCTGCCATTATTTTGCTGTTTCAAAGAAGGGACAGATAATCCACCAATCAACAGCAAAAGAGGCAGAAAGAGAGAGAACAAAGCATATTTTGTGATGAAGGTGTTTTGACTAAGGTTAGAATATACAGCAGTGAAACTTTCCTTCGGTGGCCATACACTAAGGGGGGGGGGAGTTGTTGAAATAAAACAGTTTCTTCTTCTTCTTCTTATGCACATTGGCGATGGTGCATAGTACCATGATTTTTGCAATCCGCCTTTTGGCTGGGTACCTCCGACTTCAGCACCTTTCCTTGCTAGGGTGGACTATGGTCTTGCTTGGACTGCCATGAAGAGAGTGGTGTAGGCTGGCCTGGCCAAAACTTTGTTTTCCAGCCTCTGGTGGCTGTACTTAAGCCCCTTCTCCACGTCAGATCCAACATGCAACGCTGGTTGGCCAGACAGCTTTGAGACAGTTCCACAGAGACTTTGGGATGAGGAATCCGATGGGTGCTTCAACGATATCCATTCCCCGCCACCTATAGTCTGCTGGCTCTGTTTTGTTTACATCATTCTGATAGCCATTGTTGTAAAGACTCATAGGCTTGTCACGTCCTGGATTCATTGGTTTCACACCAGATTTTCCTCATCCCTGTTGGTGATCTCCATGTCCCCATCCGTCCACCAACCTGACATTACATTTTACAAAAATAACAGTTACAATTAGTGTTGATTGCTACAGGTTTCTGGGCCATCTAGTAGGTCAGAGTTTTTAAGCAAACAGATCTGTGTTCATAAAACAGTTTAAAATAGACTAGCAGCACCAGCTTTCTTCTTACAACAAAGAAGACTGAATAGAAGATGCAGCTTCTTGAAACATGCAGTAAGACAGATGTAGAGCATGGATGCTGCTATTGTTAGTAAAGTGGAAGAGAAAATGAAAGAAAATGTGTATGTAGACAGTAGTTCATATTCTGTGCTGTTCTGTAGTAAGGTAGTATATGGTGGGGTTAAAGAGTGAGACAAGCACCAAAGACTGCCATATTTTGGTACATTAATGAAACCTCTAAATCAATGATGTGATCCCACAAAAGTGATTTTTCATATGCATTTGAATACAATATATACATGTGCCAGCATGTGTACTGTATTCTAGTAAATCAGTTCCTCTTAAAAACAGCATGCAGTAAATAGATCTGGAGAAGATTTCATGGCAAAGATCTAAAGTGAACCCAGAAAACAAGCTTCTCTGTGGCCTACATAAGAACTGTGGCAAACACTTCCTATTGGTTAGTGTAAGTCTGAAATGCGAATCAGGTCGTGACCATCTCGATTACTGACACTATTATCTGTGCAATCACTCCAGTGCAGTTGTCTTGTTTCCCTTCTTTTCCTTTATTCCTCAACTAGTTTTCATTGTTAATATATAATTAAGTGTCCTGGATGTGTTTCATATTCTGCTATTGTTATAACTTTAATAGAAAATGCTACAAATCTTTCACCTCCTAGGGCAAGCTGATACTGGCAACAGAAAGTGAGTTTGAAAGAAGCCGGTGGACAGAGATTCTGGAACAGTCAAGAAGAGTGTAAGTAATGTCTTGCCTCTCAGTTTATCTTGTTCTATGTACCTTGTGAAGAGTGCTCTTGAGATAAATCTCTCCAAAGTTTATTTTGTATCCATCTCAATTTCTACAGCTAGATTTATGTTTGTATGTGAAGTTGCTGGATGCATGAAAAGTTTCATAATCTCCAAAGACATGCAAGAAGAATACAGGGATTCTAAAAGTATGTATGTGAAGTTGCTGGATGCATGAAAAGTTTCATTATCTCCAAAGAAATGCAAGAAGAATACAGGGATACTAAAAGTTTGTATGTGAAGTTGCTGAATACATGAAAAGTTTCGTTATCTTCAAAGACATGCAAGAGGAATTCAGAGATACTAAAAGTATTTCTACCTGAATGGAACTCTAGACACTGCACAGTTTGTTTCAGCTAAACTCCTTTATAGATGCATTTGGAGAAGGTTGTCCTGTGGTGACTCAAGAGTTTTACCACAAACACCCAGTGTCAAGAGTTGCTTGTATGAAAACAACTTACTATACTGCATGAGGATAAAATAAGCTTATAATTTTAATATTTATTTTAGCTATTGATTTATCATAACAGAAGACTTATTTCATTACTTTACACGTTCAGAACATGGAAAAACACACAGCTTGGAGATGAAATGATTCGGAAGCTGCAGGATGAAGGTCTGGAGGCAGCAATAGAAAAACAGAGCTACATAGGTATGAAGTTGTCATGATACAGCTGTTGTATGTCATACAGGGTTAGGTTTTTTCGATGTCACTATGAGCACTTTTTTTTTTTTCCTGATACAGTTCCACATTAAAAGTCACATTTTTTTTACAAATCAAAAGAAAAATATGTTAAGATTAGCAGTAGAAGTGAGCTGCTTGCTTTGTCTGAGACTGCCAGGTCAGCTGTTGGCATACATCAGATCTTCAGTGGAGCAGGCCAATACATACACAGTTCTAATTACAGCACTTCAAAGTACATCATAGTTTATTAATCGGTGAATACATCATCACCTTCGGCAGTCAGAAGAAACTACTGCATCATGTTCCCACCAAGGATAGTGCCCTCAGTGTCATGGAGAGCTGGCAGGCAAGCAAGATAATTTGCAGAACTTGGGTAACTGTTGCCTCTGTCCGCGTCTTCTGGCCCCTTGTGGATGTCTGCTCTACCAGCGGTTAAACAAAAACTAGGGGAGATTATGGTCATGGCAGAAATTACGAAGCGTGTTTAGCCCAAATTTTTTTTGTTCAGTAAAGTCATCGATATTTTCACTTATTCTCATACACAGATCGGTTACAGTCAGAAGTGTTAGCTTTGTCTGAGGAGAAAATAAGGACAGAGGTTCGTATCTGAAGGAGGTTTAACTATTTCTTCATCTAACTCACGTTCTGTAATGTTAATAATCAAATACATGGTTCATATTGACAGTACTGATATATACATGTTTCTGTATAACCATGTTTATATGTGAGCTGCAAGAGAACGGACACATAAGTAGAAATATATAATTATGTCTCAGTGTCAGAAGGATGCAGTCTGCATATTATAGCATTACTTTCTTTCATTAGCCATAATATTTTTGTCTTCATCTTGATCAGGCAACAAATTTTAATACTAAACAGCAGTTTTATAAGTGTTATTTGTTGCTGTTCAGAGAGCGGTGTTTTTTGTTTTCTTTAGTTTTGCTTCTGCATGTTCTTGTTTGTTTCCTGTTTCTCTTCCTTTCTTTGTTGTACAAATTCTGTCCAGAGATACACAGATTACAATTCTCCTTTCTTTACTTGAGATATGTTTCTTTGCTCTCAGAAAGATCCAGTTTTCTTTGTCTGTTTTGTTCTAAGATTGTCTAGTTTGTTTTATCTGCAGTAAGGCCATAACGTAGTTGGCTTTTGCCAACTGACTAATGAAGAGAAGAGTTATTTATACAAAAACGAGCAAGACATGATCAAGACAGATAAGACTTTTATCACTAGACAGATAAAACTGTTTATATGAGATAGAAAAAAACTATTTACCTGCAGCCAGGCTGTAAATTGTTTCTGTAATTATTACAGGAGCTGGAGAGAATGAACCAAGAGTTAGAAGAAGAGAAAGAAAAACTGGAAACATTCACCAGGGAAATTCAGGAGGAATATGACAGAATTAAAGAGTGAGTAGCTCAACTGCGTGCTTGCTGTGTTAGTTATTTAAAACTTATTTCTTGAGTCCATACCTTTTTTTTTTCCTTTCTTGTTCTCGCGAGTGAGAAGACGTCTGTTTCTGTGGGCGTCAACCCCTTCGGAAGCTGGTGCTTTCTTCCTTACCCAGCAAAACTTGGCAAGCTCTGGCAGCCTTGTTTGGTCTCAGGAGTGGGTTGAAGGTGCAAGCTCTGCACAAGCTTCATCATAGGGAGATACGCGTGACTGTTTACCAGGATCACTGCTTGGATTGAGCCTTGTCAAGATGTGCTTTGTTGGATTGAGCCTTGTCAAGATGTGCTTTGTTGGATTGAGCCTTGTCAAGATGTGCTTTGTTGGATTGAGCCTTGTCAAGATGTGCTTTGTTGGATTGAGCCTTGTCAAGATGTGCTTTGTTGGATTGAGCCTTGTCGAGATGTGCTTTGTTGGATTGAGCCTTGTCAAGCTATGCTTTGTTGGATTGAGCCTTGTCAAGCTGTGCTTTGTTGGATTGAGTCTTGTCAAGCTATGCTTTGTTGGATTGAGCCTTGTCAAGCTATACTTTGTTGGATTTAGCCTTGTCAAGCTATACTTTGTTGGATTGAGCCTTGTCAAGCTATGCTTTGTTGGATTGAGCCTTGTCAAGCTATACTTTGTTGGATTGAGCCTTGTCAAGATATGGTTTGGTGACGCTAGCTTACACTGCCATCTTATTCTCCCTTTTCTCATAAATATATTCTTTCTGTGACCATGTTCCTCTTAGTAAAAATATATATGATTTCATAAACAGTTGCCATTGTGTTTCCTAGATTTCTAATTAATATTCTAATTTTAATGATAACATATTGGAAATATTTTACTTTATCGCAGCATAGCTAGGCTTAGCTTTCTTAATTACTTCCTTCATTGTTTGCATGCTGCCTTAACATTGTGTGTTCTCAGTTTGTTTGGTTATAAATTTTCAGAGAGCTTATTGAGACCAGCATATTGGTGAAACAGGTGGAGGAAGACAGAGTGATCTTGTCTGAGTCTTTGCAGAAACAAAGTCAGCTTTTAGATGTAAGTTGTTTGTATTTACAGTTTGTTTGTCACTTATTTACAATAACAAAACAGCTAGAGGTAATTTGGTGTTTTTTTTGTACTTATTTGTTTATTTGTCAGAAAGTCAGCAATTAAATTACATTTCTTAATCTCACAGGTTGTTTGCTGTTTATTGTAGGTGTGTTCATTGTATTTAGGTAGTGTTTTATAATCTGTTGATTATTTTAGGTAGATTTAAAGCTACTGGCATTATCTGAATATTATAATTATAGCACATGTCATCTTACATGATGATTTTGAAGCAGGCATTTGTAGAAGTTGCTGAAGATGGGCAGACTTTAGGTATCTGTGGAAGTTACTGAAAGTGGGTAGACTTTAGGTATCTGTGGAAGTTGCTAATAGTTGGTTGACTTTAGGTATCTGTGGAAGTTTGCTAAAACTGGGCAGACTTTAGGTATCTGTGGAAGTTGCTTAAACCAGGTATATGTTAGGTATTTCTGAGTTGCTTGAAGAAGGTACATTTTAGGTATTTCTGAAAGTTGCTGAAAGAAGATATGTTAGGTATTTCTGTATATCATTTAGCTTTTCTGTTAGAGCATATTAGCTTGTCTGTTCGGTTTAATTTTGACTGTGATTCACAGAGTTTAAACAAAGATAAGCAAAGGATAATTCAGGAACTGAAACAAAGCATGGAGGAGCAGACAACTCTAAGTCAGGAAAAGAAATCATTGTCACAGTGGACCGAAACTCTCCAGCTCCAGCTGCAGGACATTGAAAGCCAGACAAAGAGCATTGAGAAGGAGAAGATATCTGCAGAAATGAGGTGAAAGTGATAGAAAAATAATAACTTTCCAAATTTTGATAGTTTGAATAAAAGTATGTGCTTCTGAGATGGAATTAGAGTGATATAATGTTGTTGTTTTTGTTCTGAATACTCAAGGACTTTGCTGTTCTGCTCAGTGATTATGATAGGCAGAAAAGGTGGTGGTGGTGATGATGATGATGAGTAGATCATGGCTTTCCTCAGTTCCATGGGCAACATAAAGGTAATCCAGTGGCATGTAGAAGTTAGCTGTTAGTGCCCATATTTTCTTTTGCCCTCATCTTCTGAGAGAATGATCTGGTCAGGTAATCTCAGTCTGGCTGCCTTTCTGTCCTTAGCTCCAGAAGGAGTCAGGTACCCATTTCTGCACTAGAGTTGAGTGGTGTCATTCTGTAAGAATTGAACCATTGACCTTTGCCGTAAAGAGATGAGGTCACTATCCACTTCACTATCAGGATCCCCAGTTTTATGAGGTGTTTACAAGAAAAAGGTAAGGTATCCTCTCAGAGAGTTACAGAGCCTAACTTTTTAGTAAGCTCCACCATGACTGGAACCATCTCAGTCCCTGCCCCACTCTGTTGGCTCTGTGTATAATAGTTTTTAATGATGTTCTTTGCAAAGAACAAAGATCAAGGCATATCATGCCAAAATTGTATGTAGATAAGGCATATCATGCCAAGATTGTATTTGTCCACCTCAGTATAGCTTATTCATTTACATTTACTTTTTTTCTGTTCACTTTAAAAGACATGTTCTTGCTTAGCTTATTTTCACACTTTTTAAAAATCTAAGTGCTGTTTTGATGCTAATTATATAAAATATATTTGAGCACATTCTGTGGTATGAATGTCTGGAGCTAGCTAAACTTGATGTTGTAGAATGAGCAGGACACACTTACTTACTGTCAGGTACATCATGTCTGAGCAGCAGCTAATTCTTGTCCCCCATTTCTAGGCTGAGAAACAATCAGGAAAGACTGGAGCAGCTGGAGGAAGAGAAAGCTACAATATCAGAGCATGCACATGAGCTGGAGTTTACCATCCATGACCTCATGTCACAGAAGGACATGACAGAGAAGGAGTTAAAGGTCTTTGTCTTTCAGAAATTCTGCTAATACTTATCCTACAGTTGTTCTAATTTAGAGTGTAAATACCCAGTTTTCCAGTATCTGCTGGGAGGATACTTTGAGAGGTTAATGGCTGCTTGCTTGGAGCAGTTGCCACAGAATATGTGGGTAGTGTTTTTAGTTTTTCTCCCAGCATAAAACAGTCATGGTCCTCACTGTGATTTGAACCCAAATGGATCATGTCTTGAAGATTAGAAACCAGTGTTGATGGAACACAGCCATGCTTCTCTCTGAAACTGTTAATGCTGTTGATTATGTTGTATTTTTAATGCTGCTTTCAGTCAGAATCTTTTCCAGTCTTCATTGTGTTATTAGTGACAGACACACTGATGATTAGTTCTTAATGTGGTCTCTGTGGTTGTGGAATCTAGTGACAGACACACTGATGATTAGTTCTTAATGTGGTCTCTGTGGTTGTGAAATCTAGTGACAGACACACTGATGATTAGTTCTTAATGTGGTCTCTGTGGTTGTGGAATCTAGTGACAGACACACTGATGAACATGTCTAAATGTGGTCTCTTTGGTTGTGGAACCTAGTGACAGTCACACTGATGATTAGGTCTTAATGTGGTCTCTATGGTTGTGGAATCTGATTCCTGTATTAGTTCAGGGTCAGTGTGGAAGCACTGTAACCACTCCCTATCCAGCCCAGATATTTATGCCTCAAGATCATCACAAATTGGCTGCAGAGACCACAGCTTTACACTCGCACATCAAAGAAAAATTTTTTAAAAAGAAAAACAGGCAAAATACTTGCTAAAAGAGTTATTTCACAATATCTTGTTTAAAAATTATCATTCTGTCTTGTTTATCTCCATCAGAATGTGATGACAAAAACTATATTTACTTGTGTCAAACAAGCAGCAGTCCACATCTGGCATCTCTAAACTTTCTGACTTCCTTCAGTTGGTTTGTGTAGACTTTGACCTACCCCCTGTTGGTCTCATCTTTTGTCAGGATAAATAAGACACTGGATTAAGTTTGGCATTCTTTAGTTTAACCATGAACACTAAAAAAAAAAAAAAAAGACTTTTAGATTGTAAATGCTGTAATTGAAATTTGTACATCATCTGTTAGAGAATTAGATGATTTTTGCATGTTGAGCATACTTTAGAGAATTATATGATTTTGCTTAGCTCTGTATTTTAAAGAAAATTATATAATTTGGATTCTTTTTAATCATTTTATAGAAATTATATGATCTGGAATTTTTTAATCATTTTATAGAAAATGATGTGATTATTTGTGTTATAGTTCAGTGTTTGTTAGAAGGTGAAATGATTTTATGTTTGCTTCTTCACCATTTCATGTAAGACTGTGGTAATGTAACTGGAAAGGCAATGAAACAGAAGTAGATTATGTGTTATTATAACTGTCATATGATTATTAAAGCACTTGTTTTAGGGAACATGCCTTCATGAGAACTGAAACAGCACAAGAACAAACAGCCTGGAACAAAGTGCAACAAAAAACAGAAAAGTAGTACAAGAATTATTCATGAATTTAGGAAGTATGAAAAAACTTAAAAATAAATCTGTCTTACACATTTCATGATCCAGAATGTTGTTTTGTTTTTTTTTTTTCCATTACTGAACCATTTCATTCTCTTTATTTGTTCAGTTTCATAATTTTTTTATTTGTTCCATTCCATAATACTTTTTAATTTGTTCTATTCCATATTTTTCATCATTTTCATTTCTCACTGAGAATCTGTTTTAGTCAGAAAGTTGATTTCCTGATGCTTTTACATCAGTGAATTTTTTCATATATTTGTACTTTATTTGTGTCCCAATTTTTTTGTTCACAACCATTTATATCTAGGTTGCAATGTATTTGCAGGAGGAAATCCAAGCCAGGATTTCAGCAGAAGAAAGGCTAAAAGAGGCTGAGATGTCACTGAGGTTGCTTGACAAAGCTGTGAATTCACAGTCCCATCGTATTGAGAATGAGGCTAAAGAAGAAATGACAGTGAACGTGAGAAAGCTGAAAGGTACAAGTTGTATGAGAAAGTTTAGTTTGAACAAAAATAAATTTGCTTAAAAACTGATGTAGACTTGGTAGTTCAGTGTCATTTAATTTAATTGATGCTAACAACTAATTGAAGCTAACAGCAAAGCTGCAGGTGAAGATGAAATAACAGCCAAAAATGTTAAAAGCTGTTAACAGTGACAAGATGAGCCAACTACAGAGAATGTTTAATAAAGTTTGGAAAAAAGAAAAGATCCTTTGAAATGGAAAAAAAAGCATTGTTAAATATCAAAAAAAAAAAAAAAGGCAGTCTTGGTGACTGCAATAATTGGAGAGGAGTAACCTTACTATCAGTTGTGTCAAAAGTATTTTGCAAAGTCATTGTAAATAGAATTAAAGATATAGTGGATGCTGCAATGAGAGAAGAACAAGGAGGATTTCAAAAAAGGAGAAGCTTTCTCGACCAAATCTTTACTCTCAGAATAATACTTTAAGAACATATTGAAAGCAAAACCCATTAATCCAGAACTTGATAGACTTTAAAAAGTCATTTGATAGCATACACAGAGGTTCATTGTGGAGAATTTTAAGAATATGTGGAATACCACGTTATATATTATTATATAATGAGGAATGTTAAAGAAGATGTAGATAAAGAATATTACGATGCCATAACAATTGGAGGTTATGAAATACCAGAGATTAGATATGCTTATGACACAGTATTACTGCCCACAACACAAAAAGGAATGGAAAAACTAATTATGTCAGTCTGTAAGAATAGTGAAGAGCAAAACCTCTATCTTAATGCGAAGAAAACTAAACTGATGACAACTGACAAAACAAACAAGGCAGCTGTATCAATGTATCAATGAGGAAAAACTGGAAGAAATAGAGTTTTGAATATCTTGGATCACAGCTAACTAATAATGGAGATACAATGAGGGAAATTAAAAGGAGGACATCTGTCACTCTTCAGAAAGTAAAACAACTAAAGGAACAGACAGAACTGCAAAAATAAGATTTTTAAGGGCATGCATCTTTCCCATCGCAACATATGCCTGTGAGACCTGGACACTTAACAAAACAGCTGAGAAACACATAAATGCCTTTGAATGTAAATGCTACAGAAGAGTTCTTCAAATATCATGGGCACAAAAAAGAACAAACATATCCATACTACAAGAACTTAATATTGAAGAAGGCTGGCTAGTAAAGAGGATTAAAGAGAGAAAACTTAAATATTTTGGGCACATTAAATGTCATGATAATCTAGAGAAAACCATCTTGGAGGGGTACGTAATGGGAAAAAGAAAGAGAGGAAGACCAAGGCGAAGATGACTGCAAGACATCGTTGATGATCTGCAAATGGATGCATCAGCAGCAGGCCATTTTGCTCACAACTGAGAGCCTACGGGAGTGCTGTTAGAGAGGCAAAGTTCCGCAAGAGACATGCAGATGAATGAATGAATGCAGAATACCATCTAAAATTGTCAACATCATTAGACCTCTACAATGGATATGTTTGAGCAGTCAACACAGAAGAAGGAATGAGCGAATGGTTCCAGGTTAAAACAGGCATGAAACAAGGATGTATATTATCTCCCTTGCTTTTTGGAATTGCCACAGACTTCATAACGATAAAATTTTGCAAAGGTAAAACAGGCATTGATTGGGTTAATGAGATCCAAATAGAAGATCTTGATTTTGCAGGTGCAAGAAAAAACAGATACCCTGTCTTCACTGGCTAGCAAAAAAGGACTTGAAATTAACAAGGAAAAAACAAAAATAATGAAACTTCCCATTAATCAGGAAGGAAAAATATATGTAGAAGAAACAGGTGTTGAAGAAATAGACCATTTTGCATACCTCAGCAGCTACATAGACCAGGATGGTGACATGAGAAAGAATTTAGAACTGCAAAAGCAACATTGACCTTCAAGAGTCTCGAGAACATATGGCACTAAAAAATATAAGCAAAAAAACCAGGCTAAGATTATTCAGTTTAAATATAATATCCACTCTCATTTGTACATACAAAAGCTGGAAAACAACTAAAGAAATGGACAACAGATTAGACTCTTTTGAAAACAAATGCCTAAGGAAAATACATAGTATAAATTGGAACAAATTCAAGAACAACGCAGAGATAAAGCAGATGAGTGAACGCAACCCGTCTCATGGGTGATCAGAAAAAGGAGATGGACATATATACTGAGAAGAAAGAATCAGAGAATCCCAAAACAAGCCGTCAAGTGGAACACAACAGGCCAAAAAAAAAAAAAGAGGTCAACCACATGAAATTCTAAAGAGGACACTGGTAAGAGAGGCCAAATTAATTTAATTAAAATTCCTTTATGAGGTTGAAAAACTTGGCAAAAACAGGAAAACTTGGCAAACTGCCATGCAAGCCTTATGCAATGTTTAACGGCACAAGAAGGATGTAAGAAGACTTGATAGTATTTTGCCTGTCTTATCTTGCAGTTCCTATAATTAAGAAATTTCTAAGTTCCTTTTTCTTTGCTTCAGATTTCTGTGTAGAATAAACTTCATGAAACATTGATATGCCAGTCTAGTGGGCTTTACTGATCATGGCTCAGTGCTTTTCATGCTGTTTATAAACAGTTCAGTTTTCTTCCTTTTTCCGTACCACTTGGTCACATCACATTTAATTTATCTGTTATAGATTTCTTTGAGGGTTTGGTAGAGGAGGCTAGGATTACTTCTGATAAACCTTTGATTATTCGAAATGGCATGATGGCAAGGAAGACGATAGCCCGCAGAGCTCAGACTTTACGATACCAGAATCGCAAACAATCTACTAGTAAGTTGACAAACCCGCAAAACAACCTTGTCAATTCCTTTTTATTTTTAAATAACAATTGTTTTTGATGATTATTTGATTCTGATTGCGATGTGTTTACATTATAATTTGTCCTGGCACAGATATAATATCTGTTTTATATGTTATCGCAGGATGTTTATATAGTCTGTTTCATGCATGCTTCATATATTGTCACAGAACATTTATTAGATCTCTTTCATGGGTCGTCACAAATTTGACAGATTTGTTTTATATGTTGCTGTGTTTTGTTTAAAAGCTTAGTTCTGTATGTTGACACAGTTCTGATATATTAAAAATATTTTAAATATTTCATCTTTGTAGATGGGTTAGGGAAGCATGGATTGAGGGAGAGATGAGCACAGCTAGACTACATTCTAGCCCGTTATGATGTAGAATAGACAGTAATATAATTAATAGTTCATTGTAGACTTTTTACTACATGTATATAGAGGCCCATAATTGTTGCCTGTAATTTGTGCGTGTGTAAATGAGCAATGCATGGGATATTTGATGAAATGAATCCATCTTATTGAAAAAAATAAATAAATAAATAAATTTTAGAAATTTCTCAAATCACTAATTGTGCTAGCATTTGATGGAGAAAATCAACTGCAGTAATACAAGGAAAAGATTTCATGAAGAAAAAAAAAGCTTGGATGTAAGAAATGAAGTCCCTGTATGTCGGCACAGACTGATTAAGTTTACAACTCAACAGCTCATTATTCATCTGTGATCTTTTTTCTTTTCTTTTTCTGTAATTTCAGTTTTCCAGTTGTTTGAAATCAGCAGGTATAATTCTTGTTGTATACTTGGAATTGTATTTTATTAAAAGTCTTTCTTTCATGTAAATATTATTTAGGCTCATGAAGTCTCTGGCCTATTTTAATGTACATTTTCATAAGTGTTTGAAATTCACATTTGGTATTATAACAACACTCATTTTTCCCAAAGCCAAGTCTATGAATGCTGTTTTTGTTTTTTGCACTTGTTTGAGTTTGTTTTTTTTTTAGCTAGGAAAAAACCCAATAAATTTGTGATATACAGAATTACATACATTAAATGTATCACACAAATAACACAGTATAAAAGGAAAGTCACCAAACAGTTGCAGGTGCTTTAGGAGAACAGCAAATGTAATGAGAAGAGACATGATCAGAAATGACACCTTCAGGACAAGAGTTGAAGCAGCGCAAGCATTAACACTTTCCGTGCCTTTGGTCATTATAATGATGCTTCCGGTTTCCCGTTGCATACCAATGGTCATTATAATGATCATTGGTTTGTTTCAATAAAACGACCAGTGTAACATTTAGATTATACATATTTCATCCGCGATTCCGGTGACACTTTTCAAAATGGCGAAAGAGTGCCTAGTTACGAGCAATTCCGACCGAGAAAAAGGAAGAGAAAGATCGAAATTTTTCAATTTTTGATGATGTAGATAGGGGTATGGACATGGCCTGTGACCACCGCACTGCTCTTGAATGTATCCCAAGTAGATCTAGACATATTTAGATGACTGGAGAAGTAGTTAGGAGTTATTTCAGACATTAATTTAGTGAGAATGCAACATAGAATCAGAATATGAGATCGACAAGTAGATCTGCACATCTCAGATGTTAAGTAGTGCATATCTAGTCCTAGCCGATGGTGAGCTGAGCACAATCAGTGTGTCTAAAAACATCACATTGATCAGAAATGACACCTTCAGGACAAGAGTTGAAGCTTTATTTTTTCCTAAAAAACTCTGCATTTATGAAATTTTCATTCATTTAGTTATACTTTGAAACATAATAAGTATATGGAAGTACATGGAAATACTGTTTTCCATTCCATTTTATAACTATACCCCCTAACATATCAAGACCCACGCTTTTACTCTGGTAAGCAACTGATCATCCGCGTTTCTTCCTCCGGCACCGAAAGTGTTAAACTACATCTAGAGACATGACTTGGCCATGTTGCACCACTACCACCAGACAGTATACCACGGGAGACATTCATACTGAGGATAGGAGGTCACAGATGGAGGAGAGGCTGTCCACATGGATGGAGGGATTTTTTTACAAGTCACTAAGTTCTCACATAAAGTTATGCTTATTTGCCCACAAGTATATAGACTGTATCTTAGTAGAAACACTTCTGTATATACTCACATTAACTTTTCATAAAGAGCAAATATTTAGTTATAAAATAATTTAATGGAGCAAGCTGATAGTCATTGAAGCAGGCCAGAGTCAAGATATTTTTACACGCATTAAAAACCTTTTGTTCATTATTGGCATATGGCATTGCTTTCATTGGAGTCATATATATTATCTTCGGCAGTTTTCTGTCACTGAAGCTAGCTCTCAAATGCTGTGTTGTGATATTGTCATAAAATGATGTGTCAAAAATTAGTTATACGTTCTCTAGTGGTGCATGTGCCTTTTTTTTTTTTTGGGTTCTCCTACAAGGAATTCTTGATTTTAACCTACACCTTCACAACAGTTAAATAAATGTAGGAAACTGGGTGGATTTTTTTTTTCCCTGTAACTTGTACTTGTACAAACTCCCTGTAACTGCGAGCTGGTGTTCTTTGCAGCCGATGCTGTGAAGGTGTTGAGGCACATCATCGTATTGGCGCAGGAGCGGGTTATGGCGGCTACTTTTTCAGTCCCGGAGTACAGCTAAAAAGTAGGGGATGTGCAATGCTTCTTTAGCGGACACCATCACCATGGGGACTACGCCAATCCCTGCCCTGTTAGCCAAACTAGGCCTGTTACCTTGGGTACCACGGAGAGATGGGTCTTGGTCAGCTATGGGCATCTTCACCTGCTTTTTCCCTATAAATAAATCAGTTATCTTCTAGTACATCTGATTATTCTAGAACTTTTCATACATTAAAAAAAAAGAATTTTCTTTTGTGCTTTGCATAGTTCCATATGCATGACATCACTTTTATGTGAACATACCATTTTTCTCTTAATACACTGACAGCATTGACAAGATAAAAATGTAGTATGGCCATGTTTTTTTTTTTCCTTATTTTCGGCTACTACAAAATAATGAAAGATTGCTACATGCATATTTTTAGTAGAATGAGCTGTAGATGCTTTAGTACTGAAAATGAGAGCACAACAATAATCTGCCTTAGAACATTTATTCTAAACACAAAAATATAACATTGTGTACTTTCCACCAACTTACTGTATGCATGTTCTGTTATGTTATCCTGTGTTTCCTGTGATAAGTGAATCTGTGGGAGTTCTGTGGCCTGCCTTTTACTACGGCTTTCTTGGTTTTTTTCCAAGATGGTGTTCAAGCTGTTACTGAAGTTGCCAAGCATTTTTTTTTCTTGAGAAAAGTCTCTTATCACTGATTGTGCAAGTAGTTGATTGATAAAATCAACCATATTAACATCTAACCTTGTTATGTTGATAAGATCAACCATATTAACATCTAACCTTGTTATGTTGCAAAGTCCATTCTCTTTGTTGTTTTGGTCCTTATTTCCTCCTCAGTCCCCCATGTAGAGTTGTTCCCCCCTGTGACACAGTCCTATGACAATTCTGTTTCCAGATGGAAAAATATTTAATGCACACCTGACAAATAATCTAGTATTTCAGTTTTAATCTATCTCCAGAAATTCACCACGTAATATTTGTTTTGGAATGCTGCCCCCCCCCCCCCCCCACTCCTGTTACATACCTGGCCATCTTGGGCTGCATTTTTATTTAGAGTGACCCTTGACCTTCATTACTGCCTGTTTATTATTCAGTAAAAATCTGTCAGTAAATTTCCGTTGTTAAAGCATCGGGTTCTACCAGCTGCGGCACCCTGGTGCACGCCAGCTGCTTCCTCGAGCTTTTCAGTTATAAATGTGATCAGATATAGAAGCTTGAGTGAAAAAATTATCTGTAGGACAGAATCATTCTTCTTTTCCATTTGCCTTCAAAATGGCACTGATTGTGCTGTGTTGCAATGTGTAGCTAGGTCATGATATCTGCACTTTTCTGTCTGACATATCTGACTTCAGCATGGTTTATTTTAGGGACCAGGTTTGCCTTCTCATTTGATCACTATTTCACTCTGTCAGACTGTGGTCTGTTTCCGGGGGCCACGTGGGAGCTAGAACAAGCGTAAACTATCATTGTTTTGCTAGCCCTGACTCAAGCAGTCATCTGTGACTATCATTTTTTTGCTAGTCCTGACTCAAGCAGTCATCTGTGGTCTCACAAGTGAGAGCTAGAACAAGTGTAAACTATCATTGTTTTGCTAGCCCTGACTCAAGCAGTCATCTGTGGTCTCACAAGTGAGAACTAGAACAAGTGTTGACTATCATTGTTTTGCTAGCCCTGACTCAAGCAGTCATCTGTGGTCATTGACTCTATATCCTTCAGCTCAAGAATTGTGTCACTGCTCTATTCCCTCATAAAGTTATACATTTATTTTATTTTTACCCTTTTTTTCATAACATAATAGTCTACTATGATGCTTCAGTGCCATCTGGGTTGATACCAGATCAGGCAGACATAATATGTGAAGGAAGCCAGCATGACCATTACATGATGTCTGTAGTTAGAATGGAAGAGTTGGGTGTTAGATCAGATACAAATGTCATGTTTAAGTACAGAGAACTGGTGTCATCAGTTCTTGTATGCCAAGGAATATATTAATAATGTGACTGGAGCACCTGAAGATTGTTTGGAGTGCAAAGATGATGATCCTCATTAATTTCAACACACAATACAAACATTCATGTCTTCCATCATGACAAGGCACAATTCATTACATTTAATTGTCTGTAACATGAATGATAACAGAAGAAGAGATAAGTATGATCTAGGAAGAATTATACAATAGAGAACATACTGAACTGTCAAGGACTTTCTCCTGAAACATTTGCTAGAAAAGCAGCAGATGTGATATCTGTGAAAAAAAAAAACCAACTACAATTAATAATTCAGCGTGAAGTAGTTAACCTGTTATCAGCATCTGGCAGCCTTCTTATGCTTTTTCCAAGTACTTTCTTCAAGGTACCTAAAATAATGCAAATATCTTGTCTCAACACAGCGTATATGAGTTGTCCTCCCTGATTTCATAAGTTATTACAAGAAAAATTATGCCAAGACTGTTTTCTTACTAGATGTAATGGTCAAAATAATAATGGGAGAAGGAAATATTAATTACTTTTCTCGTTATCTTCTAAATCATCATTTTCTCATTTTATTATTTATTTTTAGCGTTCACAATGGTTTTTAATTGCAGTTGATGCTCTTTATTGTAGTTTTATTATTTGTTTTCCAGGGATGTACTGAATATTCATTTCACTTTCATCCAAATAATCACAGAATTCAAATATTTGTGTTTGAAAAAAAATAGTAACATTTTTAATATTTTCCCCCGATTACCCAACAGAAGAATTGTTAAACCTTGAAACTGACTTACCAGCCCCACAACTAAATGTCAACCTAGATGAAATTAAATTGCATGAAATTGAAACAGCAGTGAATTTAATGGCTAACAAAAAAGCTGCAGGTGAAGATGAAATAACAGCTGAAATGCTAAAAGCTATCAATAGTGACAACATGAGACAACTACAGAGAATGTTTAACAAGATTTGGAAAGAAGAAAAGGTCCCTTCTAATTGGAAGAAAGGAATCATTGTTAAAATACCAAAAAAAGGCAACCTTAGTGACTGTAACAACTGGAGAGGAGTAACCTTAATATCAGTTGTGTCAAAAGTATTTTGCAAGGTCATTTTGAATAGACTCAAAGATATAGTGGATACTACAATGAGAGAAGAACAAGCAGGATTTAGAAAAGGGAGAAGCTGTCTCAACCAGATATTTACTCTCAGAATAATACTTGAAGAACATATTGAAAAGCAGAAACCATTAATACTGAACTTCATAGATTTTAAAAAGGCATTTGATAGCATACACAGAGATTCATTATGGAGAATTTTATGTCTATATGGAATATCATCTAAAATTGTCAGCATCATTAAGGACTTATACAATGGATGTGTTTGTGCAGTCAAGACAGAAGAAGGGATGAGTGAATGGTTGCAGATTGAAACAGGTGTGAAACAAGGATGTATACTGTCTCCTTTACTTTTTGGGATTACAATAGACTTCATAATGAAAAAATGCTACACAGGTAACACAGGTATTGACTGGGGTACATGGGACCCAGCTAGAAGACCTTGATTTTGCTGATGACATAACTCTTATCAGTAATAATGTGAATTCCATGCAAGAAAAAACAGATAGCCTGTCTTCACTGGCTAGCAAAATAGGACTTGAAATTAACAAGGACAAAACAAAAATAATGAAAATTCCTCTCATTCAAAATGGAAAAATACACATAGAAGGGACAGATATTGAAGAAGTAAATCAATTTGCATACCTTGGCAGCTACATAGACCAGGATGGTGACACTAGAAAGGAAGTTAGGATCAGAATTGCAAAAGCAGCATCATTCTTCAAGAATCTTGAGAACATATGGAATTCAAAAGTTATAAGCACAAAAACCAAGTTAAGACTATTCAATTCAAATGTAATATCCACCCTCATTTATGCATGCGAAAGCTGGAAAACAACTAAAGAAATAGAAAAGAAATTAGACTCTTTTGAAAACAAATGCCTAAGGAAAATACTCGGCATCAAGTGGAATGAATTCAAGAACAATGCAGAGATAAGACGGATGACTGAACAACAACCTGTCTCATGGGTGATCAGGAAAAGGAGATGGACATATGTTGGTCACTTGATGAGAAGAAATGATCAGAGAATCCCAAAACAAGCTATCAAGTGGAACACAACAGGCCAAAGAAAAAGAGGCAGACCGCGTGAAACTCTGAAGAGGACATTGTTAAGAGAGGCCAAATTAACAGGCATAAAATCCTTTGATGAGGTTGAAAGACTCGCCGAAGACAGGAAAACTTGGCAAACTACTTTGCGAGCCCTATATGACTTTTAACGGCACGGAAAGGATATAAGATAAGATAAGACCCAACAGTGGTATTAAATTAACATTTCAGTTATATGAGATTTCATCAAACTGGAAATAAAATGTTTACAAATGATTGTTTCATTTCTATGTATATTGTAAACTTTCTTCAGTGGAATTGCATTCAGTGTGAATTTACAGAAAAAATTGGTATTAGAATAATGTAGACATTATTGAATAAAGACAAAATCCTTTGTAAGCTTAGACTATCTTGAAGCTACAAAACTTTTTAAAATTATGCCAGCCTGAATGTAATAACTGACATGTGCACTATTTCATGGAAGTTCATTTACCTTTTCTTTTTAAATGTAGAGATTGTCAGTTTGTGGTCAGTATCCCAGTTTCACGGATTAAGTTATTGAAAAAACAGATTGGTTAAGAAAAGATGGCATCCCATAATTCCTCGCACCTGGATGACGTTTGATGATTTGAAAAATTTAAAGTTTTAAAATAGCTTAAGTGTTTGTATAGTGCATATATTTTTTCCAACTATGCATAATTGGTCTTGAGAAAGATCCATCTTGAAAGGGTACAACACAGAAACAGTTTAGATGGCTGCAGCTAGACAAGAGATTTATGTGGTGAGGTAAAGATAATCCTGTCATGCCTTACAGGCACACAGGGATGTGGTGTTAGTGCCCATATTTTCCTTGACCTATCAGCACACTAGAGGGTGATATGGTCAGTATCACGCCTGGCCGCCTTTTCTTTATATGGTGAGGTAGACAGATCATGGTACAGACACCAGTCTTAAATAAACTTGGAGATGGAAAAAGATTTTTAAAGTGATGGAATAATTAGCAATACTTTCACACTGCAAAAACCATTACTAAGAAAATGCCTGTGTCACAAGTCTCAATTTATATGAAATAAAATGGAAAACCTAATGTGCCGGGAAACTGTCAGTGCATATATGTGTGAAGGTACTCATTGTGGCATGTTTTTATGCAGAGGGCATAACATTTTGGCATTTATTAACTACTGTGAGTTCTGCAGGTTAAAATGGTGCGTCATAATAAATGAAAAATTAAAACAAGAATTTTCTGTTCAAGTGATTAAGGTTTTATTGTACTTGAACTCCAGAGTTTGAATTCTTGTTAAACTAGTATTTTGTTGTTAGTGAGTTGTCTCTGCAACATGAAAGATGAGCAGCCAAATTAGGCATGTTGAATGTAAAGACATATCTTGGAAAAGTTTTGGCAAAAGCAGCATACAAAGAACTAGACAATAAAGTAACAAGTTCAGCTAGAAGAGACAAAAGAAAATATATGGACAATATGGCAAAAGAAGCAGAAAATGCAGCAAAAACAGGAGACAGCAAAACTCTATATAACATACAGAAGAAGCTAACAGGTGCTATTATCTTCAGAGAAAGACCAGTCTTTAGCAGAACAGGCAACCTATTAACATCAAGTAAAGACCAAAAGCAAAGATGGGCTGAACACTTCCAAGAAATACTTAATCGACCACACTCAAATGAATTAATAAATCTTAAAACCGATTTACCAGTCCCACAACTAAATGTTAACCTAGATGAAGTTACACTGAATGAAATTGAAACAGCAGTGGATCTAATGGCTAACAACAGAACTGCAAGTGAAGATGAAATAACAGTTGAAATGTTAAAAGCTATTAACAGTGACAACATGAGCCAACTACAAAGAATGTTTAATAAAATTTGGAAAGAAGAAAAGGTCCCTTCTAATTGGAAGAAAGGAATCATTGTTAAAATACCCCAAAAAAGGCAACCTCAGTGACTGCAGTAACTGGAGGGGTGTAACCTTACTATCAGTTGTGTCAAAGGTGTTATGTAAAGTGATTTTGATTAGAATTAGGGATTTAGTGGATACTGCAATGAGAGAAGAACAGGCAGGATTTCGAAAAGGGAGAAGCTGTCTCGACCAGATCTTTACTCTGTGGCAAAAACCATTAATCCTGAACTTTATAGACTTTAAAAAGGCATTTGATAACATACACAGATTCATTGTGGAGAATTTTAAGTCTACATGGAATACCATCTAAAATTGTCAGCATCATTAGAGATCTCTACAACGGATATGTTTGTGCAGTCAGTACAGAAGAAGGAATGAGTGAATGGTTCCAGATTGAAACAGGTGTGAAATGAGGATGTATATTATCTCCATTGCTTTTTGAAATTGCCATAGACTTTATAATGAAAAGATGCTCTACAGGTAAAACAGGCATTGATTGGCTACATGGGACCCAAATAGAAGATCTTGATTTTGCAGATGACATAACTCTTATCAGTGACAATGTGAAATCGATACAGGAAAAAACAGATTCCCTGTCTTCCTTGGCTAGCAAAATAGGTCTTTAAATTAACAAAGACAAAACAAAAATAATGAAATTTCTCATTAATCAAGAGGGAAAAATATATGTAGAAGGAACAGCTGTTGATGGAGTAAATCAATTTGCATACCTTGGCAGCTACATGGACTAGATTGGTGACACTAGGAAGGAAGTTAGAATTAAAATTGCTAAAGCAGCATTGTCCTTCAGAAATCTTGAGAACATATGGAATTCAAAAGTTATAAGCACAAAAACCAAGTTAAGATTATTCAATTCAAATGTAATATCCACCCTCATTTATGCATGCGAAAGCTGGAAATCAACTAAAGAAATAGACAAGAAATTAGACTCTTTTGAAAACAAATGCCTAAGGAAAATGCTTGGAATAAAGTGGAACGAATTCAAGAGCAAAGCATAGATAAGACAGATGAGCAAACAACAACCTGTCTCATGGATGATCAGAAAAAGGAGATGAACATATATCAGTCACTTGATGCAAAGAAACAATCAGAAGTAGGCCATGTGATGAGAAAAAACAATCAGAGAATATCAAAACAAGCTATCAAGTGGAGCACAACAGGCCAAAGAGAAAGAGGTTGACCATGTGAAACTCTAAAGAGGACATTGTTAAGAGAAGCCAGTTTAGTGGGCATAACATCCCTTGATAAAGTTGAAAGACTTACAGAGAACAGGAAAACTTGGCAAACAACTATGCAAGCCCTATGTGACATTTAACTGCATGGGAAGGATGTAAGATGTAAGATCTCTGCAGCAGTATATAACAGTATGTAGGAAATAATAATGTTAGTGTCAAATTATTATTAATAATAATAGCACTGCTTTCATAGTCATTATTATTAGTGAGCAGTTTTATTTACACTAATATACTATTAGTATTCACTGAATATTTGAAAAAATGGTATTTGATACATCCCTAATTTTTTTGTTCAACTGATTTTTGTGACATTTGAAGTGAATTTATTTTTTTATGGTGCAGGTCATAAGATTGTCTCCTCTTCTACTCTGTGACATCATACACTAACTCAGACCCTCATTCAGTATCATTATTCATGACGTCCTAGACTAACTCAAACCTTCACTCAGTGTCATTATTCATGACGTCCTAGATTAACTCAAACCTTCACTCAATATCATTATTCATGACGTCCTAGACTAATTCAGACAGTATCATTATTCATGACGTCCTAGACTTAACTAACTCAGACCTTCTCTCAGTATCGTTATTCATGAAACTCAGACCTTCTCTCAGTGTCATTATTCATGATGTCCTAGACTAACTCAGACCTTCTCTCAGTGTCATTATTCATGATGTCCTAGACTAACTCAGACCTTCTCTCAGTATCATTATTCATAATGTCCTAGACTAACTCAGACCTTCTCTCAGTGTCATTATTCATGATGTCCTAGACTAACTCAGACCTTCTCTCAGTGTCATTATTCATGATGTCCTAGACTAACTCAGACCTTCTCTCAGTCATTATTCATGATGTCCTAGACTAACTCAGACCTTCTCTCAGTGTCAGTATTCATGATGTCCTAGACTAACTCAGACCTTCTCTCAGTGTCGTTATTCATGATGTCCTAGACTAACTCAGACCTTCTCTCAGTATCATCATTCACAGCATGCATCATTTTTCTCTTTTTTTTTTTTTTGAGTATTTTATTTTCTCATAAATTTTATTTCACTTTTGCTTTTTTTCTTGTGATGTTAATTTCTTAGTTTTAAAAGATTTCTGCTCCTTCCAGGGACTTACGTGTGGCCAGTTTTTAAACTTTATTATAGACAACCTCAGTCACTGTCCCAACTGGCACAAGTGAAAGACAGAAAAAAAAAAACCACCAGATTAAAAATAATATTTTAAAGTTCAGTGTTAGTACTTGTCACAAATACGTACATAGAGATAGTGCTAGACAAGTGCTTCCATGTTGATTTTGGTGCTGGTAGTGTAGAGAAGATAGGCTATATTTGTTAACTAGTTCACATAAACTTCATCATGCCATTCTGTTGATAGATCTGAAACCACATACAGGATCTTTATTTATATTGATAAACTGGAAATGTCACAATATCCATTTGTTTATACTGATAGACTGGAAATGTCATATCATTTGTTTGTTTATGTTAAATTTTAATTTTAACTCAAAAGGTTTTAATCAGAAGTCTAGGTTAAATGTGCACTAAAATAGTTTTAATATTCAGGATACTTGAGAATTTGCCATGATCAGAGATGAGAATATCAGGACAGTATGGGACACATGTTTTATTAGGACATCCTGACTGAAGGACTGTCCTGTTTAATACGGGACAGTTGGTCACTTCAGAGCATTTTTCTTAATATCATATTTTCATGTTTCTACATTAATTGTGTAGTACTGGTTTTGTAAAACGGAATATGTCAGGTCATAATTACAGCAGCATACAGAGGATGACATATCTTGGAGGTAACCAAGGAAATTAATTGTATGTTACACACATGCACTGACTTCTATTTCTTGCAGTACAGTTTTAGTTCTTATTTATCCTCTCTGTTTTTTTTTTTTTTAATTCTGAAATTTGTTCTTTTTAAATTAATCTAAATACACGTTGAGCAGTGATACAGTTTTCAATGTTGATAAATGTTTTCTGTAAATTTTTTGTGTTTGTTTCGCAGGAGCTCAGTCGTGCCATGTGGGCTCTCTGAGGCCTAATGCAGGTATTCGCCGGGCAGTGACGTCTGTAAGCTATGATTCCAGGCAACATCTGTCATCACTAGATGAAGAGGCCTTTTGACACTTGTAGAATTTTAACCTTAACCTAATCCAGAATTTTGACTCCGTTAACAGTCACACTACACAAGGACTTTAAAGACAGGTCTGAAACTGTTTATTTAAAATCCTTAGAGCCAGCTGTATGTCAGATTTGAAAGTGGTTACGTGATATAGTACATATATGCTGTTTTAAGCTTTTAAATGAAAGTGAGATGTGAGCTTAAATAATTGTAATATTTTTGTTTCCAAGAAAACACAAAAGTTCAAACCAAGCACATGTAGTACAGAACGATTACAGTCTGATTATGTGGGGCAGAGATTTTATTTTGAGGAAAAATAAATGCTGAATAATTAACACATTTGCTTCATGATGAAACTTCACAACTTCCTCAATTTCAAGATTTTATATGAAGGATATTCTGAGGTTTATAAGCAATATAAAAGTCTCGCCGTGTATGTGTGTGTGAGTATACTTGTGTGAATAAGGGACATGGAGTTGGATCAGTTGTGAGTTCTTTTCTGACTAAGAAGCAGATCGGACATTAATTTTTAGTCACATTTGATAAAACAGACAGAGATATGTGCACAATTTTTCTGATATTTGATAAAAAGACAGAGATATATGCACTATTTTTCTGATATTTGATAAAACGGACAGAGATATGTGCACAATTTTTCTGATATTTGATAAAAAGACAGAGATATATGCACTATTTTTCTGATATTTGATAAAACGGACAGAGATATGTGCACAATTTTTCTGATATTTGATTAAACAGACAGAGATATGTGCACAATTTTTCTGTTATTTGATAAAACAGAGATATGTGCACCATTTTTCTGATATTTGATAAAACAGACAGAGATATAAGAGATATATGCACTATTTTTCTGATATTTGATAAAACAGACAGAGATATGTGCACCATTTTTTCTTATATTTGATAATAGTGATAAAAAATTTATTTGGAGAATAGAATTGCAGAAACCTTAAGTATATGAAGCAAGCCCACTCCTCTTATATGAAGCAAACCCAATGAGCCGTGTCAAGATATCAGTCTGAACCGTCAGCATTGAAGACATTTAACAGTTATACTATTATGTGTGCCAGAAACAGGATGGCACAAAATTTAACAGTACTTTAACAGTATTTTAGCAGAACTACTTATTATCTTATTGCTGCCAAAATACACAGCTAACAAGAACTTTACAAGTGATTGTGGTTGGACTGAACGAGCTGAGAACCACTTAATTTAGTTTCTAGTTTTTATATTAGAATTTTGACTTTTAGTTGTGTAACTTATCACATTCTAGTTATCTACATAATGAACACACACATTCCCAGGCTCACAGACACTAGAACAACCATAGCACTTTAGTCAGTACAACCAGACTCACAGACACTAGAACAACCATAACACTTTAGTCGGCACAACCAGACTCACAGACACTAGAACAACCATAACACTTTAGTCGGCACAACCAGACTCACAGACACTAGAACAACCATAACACTTTAGTCGGCACAACCAGACTCACAGACACTAGAACAACTATAACACTTTAGTCAGCACAACCAGACTCACAGACAATAGAACAACTATAACACTTTAGTCAGCACAAGCAGACTCACAGACACTAGAACAACCATAACACTTTAGTCGGCACAACCAGACTCACAGACACTAGAACAACCATAACACTTTAGTTGGCACAACCAGACTCACAGACACTAGAACAACCATAACACTTTAGTCAGTACAACCAGACTCACAGACAATAGAACAACTATAACACTTTAGTCAGCGCAAGCAGACTCACAGACACTAGAACAACCATAACACTTTAGTCAGCACAACCAGACTCACAGATAACACTGGTGATAATCATGGCAGTCAACAGACACATTGGAATAGTGACAGTTCTACAGAAGATTTATTAATGAATAAAATGGAGATGAAGTATATGCAGGTGAGAAAAACTACTGTCACATGGCAGTTACAAACTGACATAAAGAAGGCGTCTTCCCGTGCAAGAGCTTGTTTGGCACGGGAAAGTGCAGCCTACCTAAACAAAGAATCTGACATCCTTCCCTTGCCGTTAAACGTCACATAGGGCTCGCATAGTTGTTTGCCAAGTTTTCCTGTTCTCGGCGAGTCTTTCAACCTCATCAAGGGATGTTATGCCCACTAAACTGGCTTCTCTTAACAATGTCCTCTTTAGAGTTTCGTGTGATTGACCTCTTTTTTAAACAAAGAATAGCCAGCCAAAATTCATACTTACAAAATACAGAAATCCCAAAGAGAAATCCCCACGCCAACACAGTACACAAACTACTGAAAGTTTAAACCCCCTGAGAAATTGCATAACAAGGACAAATAACTACATCTGTCTACATTGTGAACACTGTCTAGTTGCCATAAAAAGGATAATTTTCACAACAGCTGCCTACATCTTGGAAAAAACTACACATTCTAACTGAGAGCAAGTAGCTCTGTCTCAAAAACTCTCTACACTGTGACATTACATTCCTAACTCACTCAAAACTGAAACTGCTACTGAAAAAAAAAACCCCAAAAAAACCCTCTTCTCTTTCCTAGAATTAGTTTTATATTCTCCCTACGGTCTATAAATCCCTGTGAAACTTTTACTTTTCCTTCACCCAGGCCGCACGAGAAAGCTGTTTTTACTTTCTCTACAGTTTACTTGTGACGGTGAACTTCTCACTGATTTACTCTCAGTTTAGCAGAACTTCTGACACTGAGTTTCTCATGTTTATCATTGACTTTCTGACCTAAGGGCAACGTTAACCTTTAATTCCTTAAATTACATCAATTACTTCCCTTTGACCAGCATTAAACATTCCTAAGACTTATTCTTTCACATATTTACACAAAATATTGTTACAACAGGACAAGACAAAAAAACTAGTAAGAAAGACAGTCTGTGAAGGAGATGTACCCAGTGGTTAAAGTATTAACATAACATCACATTAATGGGCCATGAACAAGTGGGAGATGTCTCCAGTGATTAACTCTTTCTGTGCCTTTGGTCATTATAATGACACTTCCGGTTTCCCGTTGCGTACCAATGGTCATTATAATGATCATTGTTTGTTTCAATAAAACAACCGGTGTAACATTTAGATTGTACATATTTCGTCCACGATTCCGGTGACACTTTTCAAAATGGCGAAAGAGTGCCTAGTTACGAGCGATGCCGAGCGAGAAAAAGGACGAGAAGCATGGAAATTTTTCAGTTTTTTACGACATAGATAGGGGTATGGACATGGCCTGTGACCACCTCGCTGCTCTTGAATGTATCCCAAGTAGATCTAGACATATTTAGACGACTGGAGAAGTAGTTAGGAGGTTATTTCAGACATTAATTTAGCAAGAATGCAACACAGAATCACAATACGAGATCGACAAGTAGATCTAGACATCTCAGATGGTAAGTAGTGCATATCTAGACCTAGCCGATAGTGAGCTGGGCACAATCATTGTCTAAAAACATCACATTACTTCTTTTTTCCTAAAAAACTCTGCATTTATGAAATTTTCATTCATTTAGTTATACTTTGAAACATAATAAGTATACGGAAGTACATGGAAATACTGTTTTCCATTCCATTTTATAACTATACCCCCAACCCTATCAAGACCCGTGTTTTCCTCTGGTACTCCACTACACCTCCGTGTTTCTTCCTCCTGCACGGAAAGAGTTAAAATATCATTAACATAATGTCACATTAATGGGCCATGAACAACTGGGAGATGTCTCCAGTGATTAAAATATCATTAACATAATATCACATTAATGGGCCATGAACAACTGGGAGATGTCTCCAGTGATTAAAATATCATTAACATAATATCACATTAATGGGCCATGAACAAGTAGGATCAGTGGAGATCACATGTTTTAAGATTATATGAAAGAGAAAAAGATCTTGAAGTGGAAGGAGTGTTATGCTTGGAGAGCATATCTATAAATTGTTATATTGTTGTTATTGTTAGAATGTGATATGTGTGTGTGTGTAAGCATATCTGAGTCTAAGTATATAGTGAGCTGCATTCTCATGCTAAGATAGCAGGCTTAGGGCCCACTTATTTTTGCTCTGGTCATCCCAGCTATAAAAATTGGGTACCTAACACTGTGTTAGGTAAAACTGATTCAGAAATTGTAAAAATGTCTGCCTGCACAATGAGATATTGCACCAGAATATGTTGTACATGATCCTATCAGTGTTCACATATATAAACAGATCATTACCTCTTTCATATGGGACCATGGTTGCCCTGAAAGCAACCGAGTTCAACATAGAATAAAATCTTTCAAATAAAACATAAACACACACTTATTATACAAAAAAATAGGAGAACATATTTAACCATTATTTATTTGTCCTTTTTTTTAAATGGTGTTTGATTTTGCACATTTGAGAACTTCTTTTTTTTGTTTGATTCTCATTTCCAGTCAAAATTTTAAGCTGTTCAGTTTGCCAGAATCATTTGTTTTGTGTTGATTCAAAATCAGAACTTTATCATGTCGATGAAACCGGAGTAGTGCAAGTGAAGTTAGCGTGGACTGACATGTCCAGATGGTGCTAATGTTTTGTCACCGAGATTTTGTTCTGTGATATATACTTGTATTTTTCACTCTCCATGCCCTTCTGGCAACTTGTGCCTGGCCTGTCAGCCCACATGTTTTTATTAATAATATTGTTAATTGTGATTATTATTAATTAGCTGTTGTATGATATTAATTTAAAATACATTACTATATTGTTATATGCATTGTTATGAGCATTTTTTTGTATATAGCAGTATATAATATTGGCTAGGGAAGGGAGGAGAGAGCAGTGTTTATACAATAGTTGATAATGACCTGTCTCCTCATTTGAAAAGATGTATCTGGTTCCTTATCCAGCACTATCACCCAACATTTGATGTAGATGTACCTAGTTCTTTATCCAGCACTGTCACCCAACATTTGATGTAGGTGTACCTAGTTCTTTATCCAGCACTGTCATCCAACATTTGATGTAGCTGTACGTAGTTCTTTATCCATCACTGTCACCCAACATTTGATATAGCTGTACCTAGTTCTTTATCCAGCACTGTCAACCAACATTTGATGTAGGTGTACCTAGTTCTTTATCCATCACTGTCACCCAGCATTTGATGTAGGTGTAGCTAGTTCTTTATCCAGCATTGTCACCCAACATTTGATGTAGCTGTACCTAGTTCTTTATCCATCACTGTCACCCAGCATTTGATGTAGGTGTACCTAGTTCTTTATCCAGCACTGTCACTCAACATTTGATATAGCTGTACCTAGTTCTTTATCCATCACTGTTACCCAACATTTGATGTAGGTGTACCTAGTTCTTTATCCATCACTGTCACCCAGCATTTGATGTAGATGTACCTAGTTCTTTATCCATCACTGTCACCCAACATTTGATATAGCTGTACCTAGTTCTTTATCCATCACTGTTACCCAACATTTGATGTAGGTGTACCTAGTTCTTTATCCATCACTGTCACCCAGCATTTGATATAGCTGTACCTAGTTCTTTATCCAGCACTGTCACCCAGCATTTGATCTAGATGTACCTAGTTCTTTATCCATCACTGTCACCCAACATTTGATATAGCTGTACCTAGTTCTTTATCCAGCACTGTCACCCAGCATTTGATGTAGATGTACCTAGTTCTTTATCCATCACTGTCACCCAGCATTTGATGTAGATGTACCTAGTTCTTTATCCAGTACTGTCACCCAGCATTTGATGTAACTGAACAGATAAGTGGTGGAGAGAACAGTGAGTATCTCCTTGAGGACAGAGCACAACAGTCTACACCTCATATGCGTGGATGTGAATTCAAGGGAAGTAATATGTGTCATGAGAAGGTCAGTCAAATGAATGAGGAACTTTGTTCCAGTCCACAGTAGTCACACATGCATGTACTCATGTACACTGTTTTCTGTTAGTACTACTCAGTTGCTGAGAAAATATTGTGAGAATCGGGTGTTGTAACCTTGTTATAAGTGTTTTTATTTGTTATCATTAGGGCATTACAGTTGTAGTAATTTACAGTGGGAGCAAAGATGGTTGTGTCAGAGAATGAGTTTCTCATCAGAGCCTGCAGGTTTGACTAAGTCAAGATCCCGTACCTCTTTATACAGTGCTTTCAGTAAAGAGGCAGGTGTCACACAGCCAGAAAGGTGACTGTCAGCACCTACCTGAAGGTGGTGGAGCTTACCAAGAGGCCTGTTGATCTGGGAAATTAAATGTGTTTGTAGTTCACTCTGTCTGGCATAATGCAAGCTTTGATCTTCAGCTACCAAGATCTTTGCCACAAGTTCTTCTGTCAAGATCTTCAGCATGATATTAGCCACCAAGATCTTTGCCACAAGTTCTTCTGTCAAGATCTTCAAGCTCACGGTAAGAAGAAAAGAGAACAGCAGCAAAGCAAATGTGTATTTCTTTCACTGAATCAAGGCAATTATAGATATGACTTTTCTAGTGTAACAGTGTGGTGGTCAGAGCCAACAGTAGGAAGGTGATGTTTCAGCAAGTGCTGGTCTGATTCTCAAGTTCATTCAGCTAACTGACACTGTATTCTGTGACAGCACACAGTTCCCAAAGTCTCTTCACATTCAGCTAACTGACACTGTATTCTGTGACAGCACACAGTTCCCAAAGTCTCTTCACATTCCAACTATTTAAATCCATTAAATTACAACACTTGTTTACAATCAATCAGGTGCCATGCCGCATGGCATAGGTGATCATTTCTCTCCATAATTCCCTGTCTTTAGACTTGATTATGAGATCCGCCGGTGACTTTCTTCCTAGCCACACTGACAGCCCATACAGTAACTTCTCTCTCTGTCTTCCTCTGCCTCTTCTTCCCTCAATTTTTCCAGTTGCCACAATGTGTTCCAATTTTCCTCTTCTCAGGAAATGCACTATAAACCTCAACAGCCTGCTTCTGATCTTTGCTGTAGTTTGCCTTTTAACTCCAGCCTCTCTTAAGACTTCTTCATTGGTTTTCTTAACTGCTTATGGTACCTGTTTGCAGTCATCCTTTTAATGGGGAACTGCTTCAGTTGAATCGTATAATATGGAGGTTGTTTTACTGAACACCTATCACTCATTATTATAAGCGGGCTAATGGTGGTGTGTGTATCCACATCTTTATTAAAGTACTGTTTTGTTGGATACTTTTGATGTGGAGGTGATAAAAAACTGAACATTTGTACATACTGAATATTTGTACATACGAGGGGAAGTCACTAAGTAACTCGCAAATGCTTGTTACAAAAAAACTAAATCCGACAGTAATTTGAAAACTTTTAATTTTTGAACATACATTATTCCCCTATTTCTTAACGTAATTGCCACCAACATTGATACATTGTCCTATCGTGTAATCAGTGACTCAATGCCCATGGCGTAAAAATCAGGAGTCCAATTTCTGAACAATTTTTTACTTCTGTTTCCACCTCTTCGTCACTCGAGAATCTTCTCCCGCCAAGGTGGTTTTTCAATGGACCAAACAGGTGAAAATCACTTGGAGCAAAGTCAGGACTATAGGTTGGATGTTACTCGTCTATCAGCTCTGATAATCTCATTCACACATTGCACAGTCACTTCCATTGCAGTCTGAACAGGACAGCCAAGTTGGACTTTGTCAACAATTTCAATGCGTCCCTGAGAAAATTCTTTTACCCAGTTATAGACCGCTTTACATGATAAACACTTTCCAGCGTAAACTGTAATCATTTCCTTATGAATGTCCTCAACTGAATGTCCTTTAGCCCACAGAAATTGCACTACACTTCTCCATTCTTCTTTGGTACACACTAACATTTGGGTAGCCATTTTGTTATTGCTTTGCGCATGCGCATGTAACTCGCAGTGCCCCCTACATACAACTGTTAAAAAGTTGGATGGTGGTACTATCTAAGGATATATTTAAATACTACCTGATAACTGCCACTGATAAAATACTTCAATTTGCGAATTACTTAGTGACTTCCCCTTGTATTTATCCTTTGTTTTAAATGGGCTGATGGTATGTAATTATGTATACCCAGATATATCTCTTAAAAATTTTCCTTTGAAATATTTGATAAACTTATATGATAATAAGCTTATTATATATTGTTCCATATAAAGCAGCATATAGATGTTATATTTTCATTATAATATGTCTTGAAAAATGGAGAATTCGTAAATGGAGAGAAATATTTGAAAAACAAAATTGCAAGCGTGTCTTATTGCATAAATACGTAAATTATTGTGAGCAAGCACCAACGGCATTAATATACTGCTCTTACAGCACAATACCGTCCTTTTTTTCTTTTTTAGACACGTTTTTTTTTTTTTTTAAATTTTAAGAATTGGCAAATTCTGACTTTCTGTGTCTTATTTGCAGTAGCATCTATCTTGTAAGGCACAGTTGGTTGTGTTAATACTCATTGTTAACAGAATTTTGAAGGTAAATTTAACTGTGTTTGGAAAAATAAAAATCGTAGCTAACTAATATTTACAAAAGTGTAACTTACTCTGATTTCATCAGAATCTTTCACCTTTTTGTGACTGTTATTTTGTGAGATCAACTTCAGGGCATGAACAAATGTCAAAACATTCCCCACTTGCCAATGCAGATGCTGTAGTTGTCAAATAGCATCATTTTTAACCTTTTCTAGGTTGTTCCTGAAATATTTGAGAAACCCTCATGTCAGTTTTCATTCATTAGCTTTAGTTTGAGGTGTAGCCAGATGCAGATGACATTCTACGTCTTATGCAAATCATCAAAGAACTGACATCATCAGTCTTTAGGGATGTCCATTAATATCAGAACACTCACACGTTACACTTCTCTAAAACCGACACTTTGTAGCAGTCACTAATTACCAATTAAAATTTTTTCGTCCTCACAAAATTTAAACATTTTTGCAGATCATGAAATTGTAGGTTTATAAACTTAACCTTTCAAGGACTAAATAACACATGTGATAATGTTAAAACTATACATTACAGATTTGTTTCAGTTCAGTTTTTTTTTTAAAATCTGACTTTTTAAAAATTTGCTTTTATGTGAGAGTGAAATATCCTTAATCAAGAGGTTTCAT
The DNA here is from genome assembly GCA_009760885.1 of Achatina immaculata. Taxonomy (NCBI): domain Eukaryota; kingdom Metazoa; phylum Mollusca; class Gastropoda; order Stylommatophora; family Achatinidae; genus Lissachatina; species Lissachatina immaculata. The sequence goes on from CM019702.1 coordinate 66,462,653, forward strand.
GTTTTTAAACAAATATTTTGTTTTATTTAAACTCTCACTTTGTGTTTATCCCAGTTCCCAGTTACATTGCTGTCATACATCTTCAGATTCTTTTTTTATCTGATTACACTTTGGTTTGCTGTACCCTTTTGGTTAGTTCACTGTAACCTTTTGGTTAGTTCACTATAACCTTTTGGTTAGTTCACTATAATCTTTTGATTCATAGTGGGTTTTTTTTGCACTGAATTTCATAGAAGAAAAGATATGGTGGATAATTACAAGGAAGTGTCTTTTTCTTTGTTCACCTCTTATCATACCATAATCACTAGGAAGTGTATTTTTCTTTGTTCACCTCTTATCATACCATAATCACTAGGAAGTGTATTTTTCTTTGTTCACCTCTTATCATACCATAATCACTAGGAAGTGTATTTTTCTTTGTTCACCTCTTATCACACTATAATCACTCGCAAGTGTTCTTGAGTTCACTCTTGTAATCCTTGAAATAAGTCTTATGTGGGTTCAGAACATCAGGGGACTTGTGCCTTTAGTGCTTGGTCATTGAGGCAGGGTGCATGATATCAAGGCTGCAGAAGTTGGTGCGGTCATTGAGGCAGGGTGCATGATATCAAGGCTGCAGAAGTTGGTGCGGTCATTGAGGCAAAGTGCATGATATCAAGGCTGCAGAAGTTGGTGCGGTCATTGAGGCAAAGTGCATGATATCAAGGCTGCAGAAGTTGGTGCGGTCATTGAGGCAAAGTGCATGATATCAAGGCTGCAGAAGTTGGTGCAGTCATTGAGGCAGGGTGCATGATATCAAGGCTGCAGAAGTTGGTGCGGTCATTGAGGCAGGGTGCATGATATCAAGGCTGCAGAAGTTGGTGCGGTCATTGAGGCAGGGTGCATGATATCAAGGCTGCAGAAGTAAGCCTTCAATTTGGGGCTTTCTCCTTGTCTTGTTCAACTTGCCCTGAATATCAGACCTGCCTGTTGGGAAGAAGGATGCCACATCTTGGCTGCGTGAGCCCGGCGTGTCCGACTTCAGCATTACCATGATCTGTGACCCTAAGTAATTTTGACTGCTAGACTTATGCTGTAGTGTTAGCACAGCCTGGCCAGGGAGTGGCTTGGTAGGGGAGCCAGGTGAGAAGTCAGCTTCTTGTCCCTGCTCAGAGTATTAAACGTGATAACTGCTCCTATCTACCTCTTTCAAAGTCATCCTGGCAGTTTTGGTTGTGTGGAGTCCATGTTTGTGTTTACAAAGTACTCAGTCTACTGAACACTAGATTATATTCTTTTTCTTGATATCAGGATATTTTCTGAGATTTCTGTCACATCAGCATCTACCATTATTACAGATTGTATAAACTAGGAAAAGAAGTGGAGACAGCTTTATTACTTAACAAGCACACACTTATGACATTTCAGTGTGAGCCTTAATCATACAAAAACACACAGGACAAAGAAATAGAGAGAGGAGAGAAGATAAAATATAAATTCACATGTATGCTATGTAAAAAAATAGGAATTGGAGAAAAATTAGAATAAAATAAAATGAATGGAGCACTTAGCTGTGATTTGTAAGAGGATGTGTTCAGAAGTGTGATTGATGGAGTGTAGAGAATGTTTACATGGAGACTTGTGATGTGTGTTAGATGGGTCATAAATAAGGAGGAGGAGGGACCATGGAAAGGGGAGAGAGTGATACAGTATCACACATCACAAGTCTCCATGTAAACATTCTCTACACTCCACCATGCACACTTCTGAACACAACCTCTTACAAGTCACAGCTAAGTGCTCCATTCATTTTATTTTGTTCTAATTTTTTTTCAATTCTTATTTTTTACTTAGTATACATGTGAATTTCTATTTTATCTTCTCTCTCTCTATTTCTTTCTCATGTGTGTTTTGTATGATTAAGATTCACAGCAAAACATCAAGTGTGCGTTAATTAAGTAATAAAGCTGTTCCTACTGTTTTCCTAGTATATACATTTTGTTATCACAGCTTTAGTGCAGTGGCCTCATGTATAGTTATATACTTAGTTTTATATACTTATACACTAATAATTCATCTACCATCATTACAGAGTCGACAGTGACATGACCTTACTTTCTTTTTGTTTTTTTTGTTTTTTTTTTCCAATGTTAATTGATTTAGCTACTGAAGTCTTTCGACTGGCCAGATTTATGAAAATGTTAAGGTTATAAATATTGTTGAAATAAATCTAAAAGAAATAATTCTCTGTATTCTTGTGATGCATAATGTACTTTTCTGTGCCGTACTAGAGATCAGTTTTATGGTTTTCTCCTGTTTGAACTGAGTATGTGCCTTAATGACATGCATCAGACTTTTGTCAGAATTTGGTCTTTATTTTAATATTTCCATAAAATGTTAAAAATTATTTCAATTGGTCCCTTTAAGGAAGATTGGGAGTATCAACGGAGAGATTTTCAGTGTTGTTAACATTGGTGTTATCTAGTTTTTAGCAAAATGAATTGTTAGTAAGATGTTAAAATAAGTGAGCATACTCACAACTCAAAATAAAAAGTTTGTATCAAGAAACTGTGTTTGTCATATTATTTAATCAAAAAGTGTTGTGGGGTTACAATTTAAAATCTGTTTATTATGTTTGAAAATGTATATCATATTATATCACTAGACTTGTAATATGAGGGGTGATTAATAAGTTCTCGGCATAAGGTACATATACTTGAAACGCACAGTTGATATTAGGTGCATTTGTAGATCAGGTTAATATAAGATTAAACACCAAGTTTAAAAAAATTAACTGAAACCGATTTTTTTTAACAGGCTACTGAAGTGGTAAGTGGTGATAGAAATTGATAAAATGAATAAAATTTCTCATCAAGCAGTCATTCGTTATCTCAGCATCAAAGGCTTATCATCGAAGGAGATCCATGAGAATATGGTAGAGGTTATAGGGGAGAGTGCCCCTTCTTACAGTACAGTGAAGAAATAGGCAGCTCAATTCAGACATGGAAGGGAGAGTCTGGAAGATGATCGTCATCCAGGAAAGCCAAGAACGATAACCACCGGCAGAATCCATGACATGATAATGGAGGATCGACGACTAACTGAGCTGTACATTGCTACTGAGTTGGGCATCTCCCAGAAACGTGTTCATGCCATTATTCACAATGATCTTCAAATGACAAAGGTCTCTGTTCGATGGGTCCCCAAACTTCTTAGAGCTGATTACAAACGACAGCGTCTCAACATGTCAAGAGACAATCTTGGCCATTTTTCTGCAGATCCTGAAAAGTTTCTTCAGCAATTTGTGACTATGGATGAGACTTGGGTTCATCATTTTCAACCAGAAACCAAAGAACAGTCAAAGCAGTGGAAACATCATGGATCCCCACCTCCAAAGAAAGCAAGGGTGGTTCTGTTTGCAGGCAAAGTGATGGCTTCCATCTTTTGGGATTCAGAAGGTGTGCTATTGGTAGACTATCTTCAAAAGGGCAGAACGGTCACCGGGGCCTATTACGCTAATCTTGTGAAGTAACTGCGGGTCAAACTGAAGAAAAAGCGTCGAGGGAAACTGACGAGAGAATTATCTGTCAGCAAGACAGTGCTCTAGTTCACAAGTCGGCGGTGGCAATGGCTGCCATTCATGAATGCGGCTTCCAGCTTCTTTAACATCCTCCTTATTCCCCAGATTTGGCTTCTTCAGACTATTACCTGTTTACCAAACTCAAAAAGGAGCTCAGTGGTCACAAATTTGCTTCAGATGATGACGTCATTCATGTTGTAGACCACTTTCTACTGGCACAAGATGGTGACTTTTACAAAGAATGGATCCGTATGCTCCAGGATCGCTGGACTAAGTGCATAAACTTTCTCACTATGTACCCGTGGTACCTTATGCCGAGAACTTATCAATCACCCTCGTATATACAGGAACGGGGGTTTTTTTTTTCACTTGGACAGAAAAAAAAAGAAAGAAAGCAGATGAGGAATATGGAATAAATGATGTTGGGAAAAAAAATGAATGAATGAAACCACAAGAAAGATGCAATATACGGCCTGGATAGTCAAACAAACAGATTCTCAAAGAAGCTGCAGAACACTGTGGTGGGCTGTAAGGATTCTGAGAGTAACAAAAGCCAGCGCATGTATTAGCTTTTTCATCATTTTAAACAGGATTCTGCTAACGGAACACCACGTGAATGTGGTATGCATGAACCGCAGAGACTCGGCTCTAAATTCAAATTTATCTAACCTTAATCTTCGCCACATTCATAATATAAATACTACATTCACTCTCCTCCAGGTTGTCATGTGCTCTTATCTAAACTCCACTATATTCTAGATTGTCTGCCCTATCTACATTCATTTTAGGCGGTGATCGGCAGGATTATCGTTTTGTTTTGTTTTTTTTTAATCAAAGTTATCAAAAATAAGTCAGCTGCAGTTTCTGATCCTGTGACATGTCATCTATAGAGCCCAACTTTTTTTTTAAAATATGAAACTTTGTGTTTTTCAGTTAAAAATATGTCATTTAAACCCATTTGTGCACAAAATCCAAAATTTGCTCTCCGCGAATGGCAAAGTTAGGCAATTATCTTTGAAGCGAAAACTCTTCATAATGATATCATTAGAATCCCGGCTGTCACGTGATATATGAACCAGAAAGTCTCGATTCACAGTTTAATTTTAAAAGTTGGCACACGTTTCACTAATCTTCTTAAATATGTGCACAGATCTCAATATTTGACAACGCACAATAATTAATGTATAAGTATATAACATTAATCAAAATGGAAAAATACACATAGAAGGGACAGATATTGAAGAAGTAAATCAATTTGCATACCTTGGCAGCTACATAGACCAGGATGCTAACACAACAGAAAGGAAGTTAGGATAAGAATTGCAAAAGCAGCATCATTCTTCAAGAATCTTGAGAACATATGGAATTCAAAAGTTATAAAGCACAAAAACCAAGTTAAGACTATTCAATTCAAATGTAATATCCACCCTCATTTATGCATGTGAAAGCTGGAAAACAACTCTCTCTCTCTCTCTCTCTCTCTCTCTCTCTCTCTCTCTGAACCTTAAGTGCCCAGGGCACATGGGGGTTCTGCAAGGGTTTTCCACAAATGCCTATCCTTTGCCTTTTTTTTTTCTACTCTTGCCCAGGTGAGCCCTCTATTGCTCAACATCCTCTCTGTTGTTCTTCTCCATGTATCTTTTGGTCTACCCTTACTTCTGTTTCCCTGTGGGGTCCATCTTAGTGCTGTTTTTGGTAGTGAGTTATCAGTCATTCGGAGCACATGTCCCAACCATCGCCAGCGTCTTTCCTCAATAACTGCTGTCACTGGCTTCATCTGCATCTCTGCCAACAAGATGTTATTTCTTATGGTGTTTGGCCAAAATAGTTTTCTAATTCTTCGTAAACATTTAGTCTGGAAAGAATTCAACTTGTTTTCTATGATTTTGGTGATTTTCCAGCATTCACTTCCATAGAGTAGTACACTTAGAACATTACTCTTAAATATCCTGATTTTCATATTTATGCTTAGTTTTTTTAGTTTCCATATAGTCTGCAGTACTGCAAAAGCCTGGTTTGCTCTAGTAAGTCTGCTGGGAAAACAACTAAAGAAATAGAAAAGAAATTAGACTCTTTTGAAAACAAATGCCTAAGGTTAACAGGTATAAAATCCTTTGATGAGGTTGAAAGACTCGCCGAAGACAGGAAAAATTGGCGAACTACTTTGCGAGCCCTATGTGGCGTTTAACGGCACGGGAAGGATATAAGATATAAGAAGATATATAACCATACACAAAGCCACTGCAGTAAATCTGTGATACCAAAATGTAAAAACTAGGGGAAAAGTAGGAGTGAGACAAGGATGTGTTCTATCTCCTGACCTCTTCTCCTTGTACAGTGAAAACATAATGAGAAATATAGAGAACATGCCAGGAATATCAATTGGCGGGTACAACCGTAACAACTTAAGTTATGCAGACGACACAGTTCTGATTGCTAAAAGTGAAAGAGGGGTTGGGGGGAGGCTACAAGCTTTTCTGGACATCGTGGTTCGTGAAAGTAAAAGTAAAGGTCTCAGCCTGAACAAAAAGAAGACTGAAGTGATGGTCATTTCAAAGAAAAGAATACCACCAAAATGTAGCATTACCACTGATGGCACAAAACTGAAACAAGTTGATGGATTCAAGTACTTAGGAACGACTATAACAACTGATGGGAAATGTCACAAAGAAATAAAAAGCAATTGTGCACAGGCCAAGTCAGCATTCCAGAAAATGAAAAACATCTTGTGCTACAGATCCATATCAATGGAAACAAGATTCCGAGTACTTAAATGTTACATCGAGCCAATTTTATTTTATGGATGTGAAGCATGGTCCATAAATAAGAGAGTACAGCGAGAAATGGAGGCCATGGAAATGTATTTCGTAAGAAGGATGTTGAAGGTACCATGGACAGTTAATAAAAACCAACGAAGAAGTCTTAAGAGAGGCTGGAGTTAAAAGGAAAATTACAGCAAAGATCAAAGGCAGACAAGCGAGATTTGTAGTACATTTTCTGAGAAGAGGAAAATTGGAACACACTGTGGGAAATGGAAAAATTTAGTGAAAAAGAGACAGAGGAAGACACAGAGAGAAGCTGTTGGATGGGCTGTCTGTGTGGCTAGGAAGAAAAGTCACCAGGGGATCTCATAATCAAGTCTAAAGACAGGGAATTGTGGAGAAAAATGATCGCCTATGCCATGTGACACGGCACTTGATTGAGAAAGCTCGGATAAATTCTAACAATATCCTGCCTAGAAAATGAAGTCAGTGGTTCAGCCTCTCAAACGGAAATGCCTGATAAAAGCATGCACGACGATGCTCACACTGTAAGTACAACGATAAAGCGTAATTTGTCTTATGTAAATAGTCTTGTTGTACTTCACGTCACCTCCACAAAACACGGACACTACAAAATAGAAAGTCGTTGTATTACAGCAGCAGAGTACACATATGGTGGCCAGTCAGACACTAATTATAAATTCGCATGTACAAGTTGTGGAAAATTTTATCAAACCACTGAAGTGCCCACTTTGTGGTGGTGATTCCTTAGAGGTTACAGCTGATGACAGCAAAAGAAAAGGAATGGCAGTATATATAAATGTGAAGTGTTCAGCTAAGAGTGTCACAATGTTATATATCACATTTGGAGAGTGGTGGAAACAGTGATAACATGTGTCTTGTCAACAAGCGAAATGCTCTTACAAGTTTGCTGTCTGGTTTCATTGACTAAAAATTTATCAGATTTAGTGAGTACATGGACCTGCCTGGCATGCACAAAGAAGACATTTCACCATAATTATGCAGAAATGTACTCACAGCTTACATAATTAGAACATAAGTTGATGTCCGATCTGCCCATCTTTGTGTGTCGTTGACAACCGTTGTACCCTTTCTTCCGTGCCTTCTCTACCGCTAACCAGTCAGATTATAATCACCCCCCCCCCCAAAAAAAAACCCTCTCACACACACACACACAGTTCTTCATATAAACATTTACTTTTTACAACTATACTGTCGGACACAGCGTCATGCACGTTACGAGATTAGTATCCCTTTTCCTCTTTCTTGTATGTTATAAAATCAGTTTAGACTCCTCTTTGTCTACCCCTCTGTCTTTACATGAATAAGTGTAAATCGATAGGTTACAATTTTGCGCTCGTTGATGAATAAGTCTTTTCTGCTTTTTTCTTATAAGTGTATGCGGTTACAGTTTTGCAGCTCTCAGAGAGATGATTCTCACATTTTGCTTATGTCTCTTAGATGTGAGGAAAGAGACAATTGCCTTCTATCATCATCATCATCGTCGTCATCATCATCATCATCGTTGGGTAGAAGACATCGGAACAAGTTGTCACGTGACTTGTGTTCCTTCTGTTTCCGCCCACGTGAAATTTCCGGTCCATGTTTGTGATAGGGAAAGTGAAAGTAGACCAAGAACTGTCACCGCTTGCACTTTTCATGCAGAAATTAGTCCGTTAAACACTCATAAATGGCAAATACCGACCACGTAAGTTTTAAATACTCAGCTGCCTTTGTGTATAAATTACATCTTCTACAGCAACAAGCAAATCTTTCTTCATTAGTGTGGGGATTCTTGGTATTTTTGGTCGTTTCGTTTCTCGTGCAGACGCCATTAAGTTATCTGAGACCTGGGTACCGTCAGTCTCTACAAAGTTCAAGGTTCAAAATTCAGGTCATCACCAAATATGTCCCCCCGCATGCCACAGCTGACATCCAAGAGTTTGTTTGCTAATAGTTCCCGTCAAGTGTCGGTTGTTTACCGATAAAAGGGATGGCGACTGCAGTAAAACTGGTTTAAATAATAAAGGTAGATAGAGGTTTTTTTCTCACTTTACTCACTCCCTCCCTCACTTTGTAAAACTTCACCATACACCTCTATCTACCTTTATTGGTTGTTTACCATGCGTTTTCTGCCATGCAGTTAGATTTACTACCATCACCTTTAATTTGACCTAGCTCCAGCAATCTCCTCACATCTACATTGTTCTTCCAGTCCCGCTCTTCATTTTCCCGCAGTCTAACAAGTTTAGCGATGCCACCTTTTTCCATTCTCAGCCTTTCATTTTAGCCTGCCCTGCAAGTTTATCTGCCATTTCATTTCCATGTATTCCCACATGACCTTTTGATTGGGCACGCAGGGCAGTTGAGCTTTGAACTGAAGATCTCAACCAGTGTCACTGTAGTTCCTAAGATACGGTAATATATACAGATGGCTCAGTGGTTCGGAATAGCAAAAGTGGCTGGGGTTTTGTTGCCTACTGAAATGGAATAGTGGCATGGGGTTTGTGAGCCTTTGAAGTCACCACATCAAGCATGCGAATAGAAATCAAGGCTGGTAGCCCCTGTTATGGTTATTGGTGTCATTCTGATGGATTCATAGTGTATGCTTTGTAAAATTGAGAAGAAATTGCTTCGAAAAGAGTGTGTTACTCTGTTGTACCATCAAATGTGATGAGTCTAACATAGATTTACTGTCCAGTCACTTACATTATCTGTATTTGTGTTTTTAAACCTCGTAAGTCGCAGACCGCAATAAAAGAACCTTTGTTTTTGTTCACTAGTGATTGGAATGTGAAACATTTGTCATGTGACACGCCAGTGTTATGTGGGAAGAAGGTGTGGGGTAATGAATTGGATGTTAAAGCAGCCATGGGCACACTAAAAATCATACCCTGCACATGAGAACTCATATGACACAACTCCTAGGGCAGTCTGTCCTAGTGTTGCATGTCCTTCTTAGAGAAATTAGAAGTTACTAGAGCTGAAAGTGACTATCAGGAGGATTTAGAACAAGAACAGCAGACTGCAAAGAAAGATCCTGGCAGAAAACTTTATTAAAGAACATTATCCCAGCAGATTCTGGACACATGCTTACACAGATGGGTCAGCAGTCTATGCAACAACAGATGGGTCACCAGTCTATGCAACAACATGGGTCAGCAATCAAAGCAGCAACAGATGGGTCACCAAGTCTGTGCAACAACAGATGGGTCACCAGTCTATGCAACAACAGTTGGGTCACCAAATCTGCAACAACAGATGGGTCACCAGTCTATGCAGCAACAGATGGGTCAGCAGTCTATGCAGCAACAGATGGGTCAGCAGTCTATGCAACAACAGATGGGTCACCAAGTCTGCAACAACAGATGGGTCAGCAGTCTATGCAGCAACAGATGAGGGTGTAGGAATATTCTTGATACTGAGCTGCGGTGAACATATAAAACTGTCAGGATATAACATTAATATAAGTTTCTTATCTTATATCCTTCCCGTGCAGTTAAACATCACATAGGGCTCGCAAAGTAGTTCGCCAATTTTTCCCATCTTTGACGAGTCTTTCAACCTCATCAAGGGATTTTATGCCTGTTAATTTGGCCTCTCTTAACAGTGTCCTCTTCAGATTTTCACGCGGTCTGCCTCTTTTTCTTTGGCCTGTTGTGTTCCCCTTTATAGCTTGTTTTGGGATTCTCTGATCGTTTCTTCTCATCAAGTGACCAACATATGTCCATCTCCTTTTCCTGACCACCCATGAGACATAATAGAGAAATGCAGAGAGTTTAATGTATTTATCTTTTATAGACTATTCAAAGGCATTTTATTGTGTATAACACCATAAACTTTGAGAAATAATGGAAAAAATGTGATTTCCAACACATTTTATACATTTAATATCACTGCTGTATCTAGACCAACAGGCAGATAAATGGTGAAACAACTTGATTTGACATTGGTCCATCAGGGGTGCATAGTGTCGCCTTACTTATTTAACTTTTATACCAAAAATATAATGAGGAATGTTAGAGAAGATTTAGACAAAGAATATTATGATGCCACAACAATTGGAGGTTGTGAAATACCAGAGACTAGATATGATGATGACACAGTATTACTATCCACAACACAAAAAGGAATGGAGAAACTAATTATATCAGTCTGTAAGAACAGCGAAGAGCAAAACCTCTATCTTAATGCAAAGAAAACTAAACTGATGACAACTGACAAAACAAACAAGGCAGCTGAAATATGTATCAATAAGGAAAAATTGGAAGAAGTGGAGAGTTCTGAATATCTTGGATCACTACTAACTAATAATGGAGATACAATGAGGGAAATTAAAAGGAGGACATCTATTGCTCTTTAAAAAGTAAAATAACTAAAGAATCTGCGGAAAGGAACAGACAGAACCACAAAAATAAGATTTTTAAGGGTATGCATTTTTCCCATCACAACATATGCCTGTGAGACCTGGACACTTAACAAAACAGCTGAGAAACACATAAATGCCTTTGAATGTAAATGCTGCGGAAGAGTTCTTCAGATATCATGGACACAAAAAAGAACAAATATATCCATACTACAAGAACTTAATATTGAAGAGGGCTGGCTAGTAAAGAGGATTAAAGAGAGAAAACTTAAATATTTTGGACACATTAAACGTCACAATAATCTAGAGAAGACCGTCTTGGAAGGGTATATAACGGGAAAAAGAAAGAGAAGAAGACCAAGACGAAGATAGCTGCAAGACGTCGTTGATGATCTGGAAATGGATGCATCAGCAGCAGGCTTTCTTGCTCACAACCGAGAGGCCTACAAGAGAGCTGTTAGAGAGGCAAAGTTTTGCAAGGGACATGCAAATGATTGACTGACTAAGCTACAGGAAAGTTCTCTAGCAACTTCAGAGCTGAGGCAGAAGCACTGAAAATGGCAGCAGAAAACTTGATGGCAAAAGAGGTTGGAGGCAGCCAAGTTGTCTTGCTTGCAGATGCACTATGACAGCACTAATGAGTGGGGAAAACATAGAACTAATTAGTTAACAGTGTTAATTTTTTTATGTTACTCTTTACTGTAGTAGTGCCAATTTCTTGATGTTACTCTGTACCATAGTAGTGCCAATTTCTTGATGTTACTCTGTACCGTAGTAGTGCCAATTTCTTGGTGTTACTCTGTGCTGTAGTAGTGCCAATTTCTTGATGTTACTCTGTACTGTAGTAGTGCCAATTTCTTGGTGTTACTCTGTACTGTAGTAGTGCCAATTTCTTGATGTTACTCTGTACTGTAGTAGTGCCAGTTTCTTGATGTTACTCTGTACTGTAGTAGTGCCAATTTCTTGGTGTTACTCTGTACTGTAGTAGTGCCAATTTCTTGGTGTTACTCTGTGCTGTAGTAGTGCCAATTTCTTGGTGTTACTCTGTGCTGTAGTAGTGCCAATTTCTTGGTGTTACTCTGTGCTGTGTTAGTGCCAATTTCTTGGTGTTATCTGTGCTATGGTAGGGCCGAAGAAAAAAAAATGTGATAGCTTTACATGAGTTTGTTTTCCAATTTCTTTGGATTTTTTTTTAAAATGAGAAGTTGTTATATAACACACATATGTACACACATTTTTTTTCTTTGTTTTAGAAAACATATTTGCACATGGGTTTAAAATTCTACACACAAGTTTTAAACCTTATAGGGCACATTGGTGGGGGGGGGGGAAGGGAAGGGTTTAGAGAAATAAACAGCTTTACACTTCAGTCTATAAGACCATTGATCACTAGAAAAGTAGAGAGATTCGGAGCAAAATCAAATCTGTAAAATGGTTGCGGATCGCACCAGTCAGAACAATTCCAAATAAAAATGGTGTAAAAAAATTTCAGATTATTTTCAGAGCCTTATAAAATTTTGCTATTTTCTATACATTATAAAGTATAATGTTATTTTCAAGTCTTATAAATTATACTATATTATTTTCCATATTAAATGTGTTATTTTTTTAAGCCATATAGAGAATACTATGCCTGACTAATTACAAAATTTTCATATAAACATAAATATTTTTCAGACAAAGGTGCGAGTTGAATCTGATACTTTTGGTAATATAAATGTTCCGGCAGACAGGTACTATGGAGCAAATACTGCACGCTCCCTCATCAACTTTAACATCGGAGGACCATCAGAGAGGATGCCTGTAAGTTCCGTGAAGTCCACTTTTCTTCATGTCTTATTCCACCCAGAATTATTTCAAGTGAAGCTGCTAACTTTCTGTGAGTTTTCATCATTTTTTACTCAAATTTTTCATGTGTGAATTTTCATACTTTCTTTCAACATATGGTAGTTTTCTTTATTTATTATTCTTGAGTATGTTGTATGGTGGAGGACGCCTGCTGCTATATGGCAGTGGGTGTGTTGTATGGTGGAGGACGCCTGCTGCTATATGGCAGTGGGTGTGTTGTGTGGTGGAGGACGCCTGCTGCTATATGGCAGTGGGTGTGTTGTGTGGTGGAGGATGCCTGCTGCTATATGGCAGTGGGTGTGTTGTGTGGTGGAGGATGCCTGCTGCTATATGGTAGTGGGTGTGTTGTGTGGTGGAGGACGCCTGCTGCTATATAGCAGTGGGTGTGTTGTATGGTGGAGGACGCCTGCTGCTATATGGCAGTGGGTGTGTTGTGTGGTGGAGGATTCCTGCTGCTATATGGCAGTGGGTGTGTTGTGTGGTGGAGGACACCTGCTGCTATATGGCAGTGGGTGTGTTGTATGGTGGAGGATGCCTGCTGCTATATGGCAGTGGGTGTGTTGTATGGTGGAGGATGCCTGCTGCTATATGGTAGTGGGTGTGTTGTGTGTTGGAGGACACCTGCTGCTATATGGCAGTGGGTGTGTTGTGTGGTGGAGGATGCCTGCTGCTATATGGCAGTGGGTGTGTTGTGTGGTGGAGAATGCCTGCTGCTATATGGCAGCGAGTGCTGCAGCTAGTCCCTGTCAAGCCCACCATATTATGGCTGACTCGAGAAAGTCAAAGGTCACAGGAGTGAGCCCCGAAAGAAAAATCTTTATTGAGGTTCATGAACTTGAGGAACATCAAAAGTAAGTTCCCAAATTTTTATCATGCCAGAGTCAGTTATCTTCTTTTTTTTCTGCCTTCTTTTTCCTCTCTTCCATTTATATTTTCTGTTATTACAGGCCCTATCCTTTTCGTGACATGCCCTGCAGATGTTGACTGCCATGTTATTTTTGTTCTAATTAAATTCCTGAAAGGACAAAATATGTTGATGTTTCTGCAGAATGCGATAATAAAAGCTTTTGGCATTCTCAAACGAAGCGCAGCAGAAGTGAACATTGAATATGGACTGCGAAAGGATATTTCAGATTTGATTATTCAAGCATCAGATGAGGTTTGTTAACAATTTTAAGCACTTGAGAACATCATTATCATTTTTATTTATTTAGTTTCTTTAATCAGTTTATGTAAATGTGAAGTGTTTTGTGAATTTAAATAATATCTGAGGCAGTCGGTTGTTATGTTTCTGTGAGACATCCTCATACTTGGTGAGTTCTTGTTGCTTGAAATCAAGTTCTTGTCACTTCATGCCAAGTTCTTGTCACTTGATGTCTTGTCACTTCATGCCAAGGTGAAGGTCTTGTAATGAAGGTCTGATGCACACAGTGGAGCATGCTTCTCAAACTGAAGATTATGGATTCTGTCCCAGCCCACTTCTACACCCATTCATCAAGGGTATTTTTGCTGGTGCTACGGAGTAAGTGCACTATGCTGAGGTCCTCTTTCTTAGGAGGAGATTTGAATCCCCACAGTACAGTGATGACATCTTAACTCGGTCCATCCAACTGCCGATTTTATTAGTTTACACTTGAAGTGACAAGTCTTTGGGTTCAGTATGCTTGTCACTTCAGCTGTGAGCAGAAAAGTGTGTCTAATTTTTGTAGCCAGTGGTTGGAAACATCAAATGTTTAAACAAGATTACGTGTCAAAGTTGTGTAGCTGTTGTGAGGGGGAGGGGAGGTGTCTTAACCCCAGGGGTATCCATACACATGAGACTGGGGTTAGGTGATCCCATCTTTGAACATTTAACAAAAAAATTGTTAGAGTTTATATCATTAACTGTCACTGTTAAGTATAAATAACTATGATAAATTCCAAATGATTTCTTTTCTGTTCCTAGTTATAAATTTCAAATGATTTCTTTTCTGTTCCTAGTTATAAATTCTAAATGATTTCTTTGTTATAAATTCTAAATGATTTCTTTCTGTTCCTAGTTATAAATTCCAAATGATTTCTTTCTGTTCCTAGTTATAAATTCCAAATGATTTCCTTTCTTTTGCTAGTTATAAATTCCAAATGATTTCCTTTCTTTTGCTAGTTATAAATTCCAAATGATTTCCTTTCTGTTCCTAGTTATAAATTCCAAATAATTTCTTTCTGTTGCTAGTTATAAATTCCAAATGATTTCTTTCTGTTCCTAGTTATAAATTCCAAATGATTTCTTTCTGTTCCTAGTTATCTGTGTGTAAACTAAAACCTGGTGGTGATCAAAGGAGCCATGGGAACATAATAGGCAGTCCACATGAGGTCTGTAAAGAAAGGTTTAAGAACCTCTGAGGAACCTCAAAAAAAAAAAAAAATGTCACATTGGTCAGTGTTGATTGTATAAAAGGTTCTGAAGTTGAATTTACTTAATGTGTGAAAATGTTGGATATATAAATATATATAATGTTGGATGTATAAATTATACATAATATGACAGTATGTTTGTAGAAATCTGTTGCCAGATTTTTAAAGGATGGTGAAAATTCAGAAGCATTGATGGTCGGGGAAAAGTCACTGGACAAGTGCATGTTTTAATCTTTGTTTTTTTGATGGTTCTCCTTTCATGCAGGTCATCGCGGGCAGACTTGATGATCACTTTCCATTGGTCATCTGGCAGACAGGGTCAGGTACTCAGACCAACATGAATGTGAACGAGGTCATCAGCAACCGAGCCATTGAGATTTCTGGGGGTGTTCTCGGCTCCAAGGATCCTGTTCATCCGAATGATCATGTTAATATGGGTCAGGTATTGGATAGATATTTGTTGTGCCATAAAAATAATTCTTTGCAGGGGCTATGTTTTCTGTCCTTTATCTCTTGGTTTGGGAGTTCAGTATCTGAAATAATGCCGGATGTGAAAACAGTGCATTTATGAGCGGCTGTAAGTCAGAGCTGGCCAGGTTTGGTGTTATTGGTCAACGTACATTGGTGGAGAGAGATTGAAGAGATTGAAGCAACTGTGGATGTGTCCAACATGTTAAGATAAAGGTTCTATCAGTTAGGTAGTTAGTCTCATCACAGCTATAATTTTTGTCTCATCACTTCCCTGTCTTCTCACAGTGCCCCGGGTTACAAACTGTTACGTTATCTCACCATGGCCAGCGAGACAGAGATCAGTGTGTTGCCTGTGATGGTAGTGGTGGACCCTGACAGCATATATTTAGTCCTAGTGTGACTTGTTCAGAATTTACCCACAACTTTTTGAGGTGTCCAGGCAGATCCCCCTGGGGTAGCTGAAGACGCAGTGCTAAAGCTGAATGAGATGGCAGCTCCAGGCTACTTGGTCAGGATTGGCAAACCATACCTGGCCAAGACGCAGTGCTAAAGCTGAATGAGATAGCAGCTCCAGGCTACTTGGTCAGGATTGGCAAACCATACCTGGCCAAGACGCAGTGCTAAAACTGAATGAGATGGCAGCTGCAGGTTACTTGGTCAGGATTGGCAAACCATACCTGGCCAAGACGCAGTGCTAAAGCTGAATGAGATGGCAACTGCAGGCTACTTGGTCAGGATTGGCAAAATATACCTGGCCAAGACGCAGTGCTAAAGCTGAATGAGATAGCAGCTCCAGGCTACTTGGTCAGGAATGGCAAACCATACCTGGCCAAGACCTTGTTGTTTCTCCCAGCGGGTGCCCCCTGAAAATGGTAGTCTGGCCGAGTGGAAATAAAGCAAATGGGAACTCAAACCTGTTTCTAAATATAAGCCAGGCTGAAGACTGATGTGTTGGGGTAAAAGGCACAAATGTCACAGCATAACTGCAGACTGTTACCATAACCAGACCACTTTTGAGGGTGAACACAGAAAAGGAAGACATTTCCTTCATGCTTACAACAGCACAGACTTGGGACCAGTGGGACAGAGATAAGCGTGAAGATAGATTCAGCAACTTTTATTTCCACTTACCATGTTTTGTTCTTCTTCAACATGTGCTGACTTTTTGCCTTTCAGAGCTCAAATGATACATTCCCCACAGCCATGCATATTGCAGTTGGCCAGGAAATCAGTTCCAGACTTTTACCTGCTTTGGACACACTGGTAGCTGCACTTGAGGTTAAAGTTCAAGAATTCAACAACATTATCAAAATAGGCAGAACACACTTACAGGTATAGAAATTGATTTTTGTTTATTATATTTTCATGTTTAAGAAAAATGGTCATGAATGTGTCTTCAAAATATGTTCTAGATAAATTCAGAATTGTTTTATCTGCTGTTTGGATGATGAATGATTTTTTTTTAATGATTTTATAGCTTGCTTTCTTGATAAGACCTGGCACACGTGTCAAAAATAAACCATCATTACCTTGAATTTTGTATGCTTCTTCAAAAGTCGTGGAACATGTACAAAAATATAACAGAACTGGTAACTGACTGAAGAGAGTGATATCAGTTAATAAACAAATGAGTTATATAATCTTCTTCTTCTTCACGCATAGTTTATCTTTGTATATCCAGTTCTATCTCTTTGATAAATTTAACTGTTTTTCTGTAGTTCGAGTTTTATAATGAAAAGAAAAAAAAAAAAGTGCGTTGGTCACATTCTGTGCGAGACAAATATAAACTCAGTTTGTTCCCTTTCCTTTTTCGTGATAAAATGTATGGGCACTTAGTGAGATTTTTGCTTTAACTTGATTCCTCTTTTTACTCTCTACATTTATGCCAGATTTTGTAAACTGTTGGTTGGTGGCCAGTGATATCAAAACTATCCTTGGGATATTCTATTTTTATATAGTAAGTGATCAAATTGAAGACCTGTTCTAACAAAATATCTTGATGCTAAATGATAAAATGCTGTTTTATCATCAGGATCCTTCAGCCTATCTTCAAACATTTTGCATCTTTAGGTTTACATAGCTTTTGGGTTTTGATGTCACTTGTATAAGAAGTTTAAGGTTGACAGTTCTCCTCCTTGAGCATGTGCAGCCCAGACTGTGGAGCTCATCCTCCAAGATTACACCAGTGGTGAAACATTAAGACACATCTACTGGCCAGTGAACCTACCCAAGTAGCAAAGTTCTATGATTCCGTACAGGAACTACAGATATATACATCAGAGAGACAGAACTGCAGATATAGACATTCAAAGAGACAAAGCTGCAGATATAGGCATTCCAAGAGAAAGAACTGCAGATATAGACATTACAAGAGAAAGAACTGCAGATATAGACATTACAAGAGAAAGAACTGCAGATATAGACATTACAAGAGAAAGAACTGCAGATATAGACATTACAAGAGAAGAACTGCAGATATAGACATTACAAGAGAAAGAACTGCAGATGTAGACATCACAGAGACAGAACTACAGATGTAGACATCAAAGAGACAGAACTGGAGATATAGACATCAGAGAGACAGAACTGGAGATGTAGACATTGAAAGAGACAGAACTGCAGATGTAGACAGTAGGTACATAGGAAGAAGAATTGCCAACTTTGACATTTTGTGTCTTCAGGATGCTACACCCCTGACTCTGGGCCAGGAATTCAGTGGCTACCTGCAGCAGGTGAAGTATGGCAAGGAAAGAGTTCAGACCACCCTCCCCAGACTCTTGGAGCTGGCACTAGGTGCTGTTTGTGTCATAGTCCCATGATTTAGTTCTTCTTTCTATCAGCAAGTTGTCTTCTTCTTCTTCTAGAGCATGGAGTAACAGGTCATGTGAAATCTGAAATAAAGTCCCGGGTCCTTGTGACAGGTGTCTGAGTGGCGAAGTGGTTAGTGCACTGGTCTCTCATGGTGAAGGTTGAGGGTTTGAATCCGACTGGGGCCACCCCAGTCACCCAGCTGTAGAAATGGGTACTCGACTTCTTCTGGAGTTGGGGAAGGAAAGGCAGCCAGATGTGATACTGACCATATCACCCTCTAGTGTGCTGACAGGTCAAGGAAAATATGGGCACTAACACCATATCCCTATGTGCCTCTAAGGCATGACAGGATTACCTTTACCTTTTACCTTGTGACAGCCTCATAGCATATCCTCAGATGTTGAACCTCAAACAAGGCTATGTCTAGTTTAGAACTTTAGAACACTGCAGTGTTAGACTAAACAGGGACAATCTGTAATCTGTAGTTCCAACACTTGGCTAAAGCACATTTTTTTATGAGACCATCTTCCAGTATGCTCCAAGCAATGGCTTTATGGTGATACTTGTGTTAAAGAACAGATACTGCAACAGAGAGTGTGTGTATGTTTACAGAAGCTGAATTTATGACCACATAAGACAGTAACCTGCTAGTGTGTGGCACTTGATGTGTCTTATTCTTACCTGAGACAGTGTAGACACAAGTTTCAGTGTCTCACATTGTTTGTCTCATCACAACCGCAGTTTTTGTCTATTATGTTCTTTGTCTCATCACAACCATAATTTGCATCTGTTTCAGGAGGTACAGCTGTGGGTACAGGACTCAACGCCAGGATAGGTTTCGCTGAAAAAGCAGCCACAAAGATATCACAACATACAGGTAAGCCACAAAGATATCACAACATACAGGTAAGCCACAAAGATATCACAACATACAGGTAATCATTGAAGCAGGTTGTGCATTTCCGGAGTAAAAACCCTCAGAACTGACAAGGAAGGACAGCAACTACAGCAGGATCACAAGCTGAACACAGTGGAGACAGCTGATTCATCTGATAGGTGCTGCAGTTACATGCATCAACAGTCATGTTTCTTGGGCTCTTAGTGTTTCTGTTCAGGTCATTTGCCTTTCTATTTCTCTGCTACAAGGTCAGTCACTTTTTTTCTCCTCTGTCTTCATGATTTTTCATTGAGTTTTCCAGTGAATGTCGTTCTCTAACATTTGCCTTCCCTTCACATAGTCAAGCATGATTTTATATTCATTTCATTCATTCATTTGCATGTCCCTTGCGGAACTTTGCCTCCCAAATAGCACTCCTGTAGGCTTCTCGGTTGTGAGCAAAATGGCCTGCTGCTGCTGCGTCCATTTGCAGATCGTCAACGATGTCTTGCAGCCATCTTCGTTTTGGTCTTCCTCTTTTTCTTTTTCCCATTATGTATCCTTCCAATATGGTCTTCTCTAAATTATCATGACGTTTAATGTGTCCAAAATATTTAAGTTTTCTCTCTTTAATCCTCTTTACT
Organism: Achatina immaculata; assembly: GCA_009760885.1. Classification (NCBI taxonomy): domain Eukaryota; kingdom Metazoa; phylum Mollusca; class Gastropoda; order Stylommatophora; family Achatinidae; genus Lissachatina; species Lissachatina immaculata. Next base: position 66,482,406 of record CM019702.1, read on the forward strand.
AGTCAGCCTTCTTCAGTATTAAGCTCTTGTAGTTTTTATATTAGAGAAGGAAAATATGGCAGTGATTTCCCTTTGTCTTCCATCAGTGCATGATTTTTTTCCATCAGTCATGTGAAAAGCTGAGAAGAGTAATATGTAGTGGACGTCGCTGCTTGGTTCATGATTTTTTAACAGCTAATTCAGAAATTGGGTGTCTGAGTGGCGAAGTGGTTAGTGGTCGCTCGTGGTGAAAGTCGGGGGTTCGAATCCGGCCGGGGACACCCCAGTCATCCAGCTGTAGAAATGAGTACCCGACTTCTTCTGGAGTTGGGGAAGGAAAGGCAGCCAGGCGTGATACTGACCATATCACCCTCTAGTGTGCTGACAGGTCAAGGAAAATATGGGCACTAACACCATATCCCTATGTGCCTCTAAGGCATGACAGGATTACCTTTACCTTTTACCTTGTGACAGCCTCATAGCATATCCTCAGATGTTGAACCTCAAACAAGGCTATGTCTAGTTTAGAACTTTAGAACACTGCAGTGTTAGACTAAACAGGGACAATCTGTAATCTGTAGTTCCAACACTTGGCTAAAGCACATTTTTTTATGAGACCATCTTCCAGTATGCTCCAAGCAATGGCTTTATGGTGATACTTGTGTTAAAGAACAGATACTGCAACAGAGAGTGTGTGTATGTTTACAGAAGCTGAATTTATGACCACATAAGACAGTAACCTGCTAGTGTGTGGCACTTGATGTGTCTTATTCTTACCTGAGACAGTGTAGACACAAGTTTCAGTGTCTCACATTGTTTGTCTCATCACAACCGCAGTTTTTGTCTATTATGTTCTTTGTCTCATCACAACCATAATTTGCATCTGTTTCAGGAGGTACAGCTGTGGGTACAGGACTCAATGCCAGGATAGGTTTCGCTGAAAAAGCAGCCACAAAGATATCACAACATACAGGTAAGCCACAAAGATATCACAACATACAGGTAAGCCACAAAGATATCACAACATACAGGTAAGCCACAAAGATATCACAACATACAGGTAATCATTGAAGCAGGTTGTGCATTTCCGGAGTAAAAACCCTCAGAACTGACAAGGAAGGACAGCAACTACAGCAGGATCACAAGCTGAACACAGTGGAGACAGCTGATTCATCTGATAGGTGCTGCAGTTACATGCATCAACAGTCATGTTTCTTGGACTCTTAGTGTTTCTGTTCAGGTCATTTGCCTTTCTATTTCTCTGCTACAAGGTCAGTCACTTTTTTTCTCCTCTGTCTTCATGATTTTTCATTGAGTTTTCCAGTGAATGTCAAGTTCACTAACATTTGCCTTCCCTTCACATAGTCAAGCATGATTTTATATTCATTTCATTCATTCATTTGCATGTCCCTTGCGGAACTTTGCCTCCCAAATAGCACTCCTGTAGGCTTCTCGGTTGTGAGCAAAATGGCCTGCTGCTGCTGCGTCCATTTGCAGATCGTCAACGATGTCTTGCAGCCATCTTCGTTTTGGTCTTCCTCTTTTTCTTTTTCCCATTATGTATCCTTCCAATATGGTCTTCTCTAAATTATCATGACGTTTAATGTGTCCAAAATATTTAAGTTTTCTCTCTTTAATCCTCTTTACTAGTCAGCCTTCTTCAGTATTAAGCTCTTGTAGTTTTTATATTAGAGAAGGAAAATATGGCAGTGATTTCCCTTTGTCTTCCATCAGTGCATGATTTTTTTCCATCAGTCATGTGAAAAGCTGAGAAGAGTAATATGTAGTGGACGTCGCTGCTTGGTTCATGATTTTTTAACAGCTAATTCAGAAATTGGGTGTCTGAGTGGCGAAGTGGTTAGTGGTCGCTCGTGGTGAAAGTCGGGGGTTCGAATCCGGCCGGGGACACCCCAGTCATCCAGCTGTAGAAATGAGTACCCGACTTCTTCTGGAGTTGGGGAAGGAAAGGCAGCCAGGCGTGATACTGACCATATCACCCTCTAGTGTGCTGACAGGTCAAGGAAAATATGGGCACTAACACCATATCCCTATGTGCCTCTAAGGCATGACAGGGTTACCTTTACTTTACTTTACTTTTTTAATTCAGAAATTGTTTACTTTTTTCCTTATTTAATTTTGCCTTATTTTTTAAAAAATTTATATATTTTCAGGTCTGCCTTTTGTGTCAGCCAAGAACAAATTTGAATCTTTGGCTGCCCATGATGCCTTGGTAGAAGTGCATGGTGCCTTAAATGTTCTTGCCTGCAGCCTTATGAAGATAGCAAATGATATCCGTTTGTTAGGCTCAGGTCCACGCTGCGGGTTCGGAGAGTTATCACTTCCAGAGAATGAGCCAGGCAGTAGCATTATGCCAGGTAAGTGTGGCTCTTTCCCACTTTCTGATGTTTTAGTCATGTGACTCTTAAACTTTCATCTGCCATGTCAGTTGTTGGCGGTTCCATTCTGGTCTGAGGTATCTCAGCTGTAGAAATAGGTACCTAGCACCTGGGAGAGAAAGACAGCTGAGACATAATGACCACATCACCTTCTAATGAGCTGACAGGTTTTGGAAAATCCTAACACTAACACTATCCGTTGTATACCTCAGTGATGTGTCAAAAGGTTCCTGATTCCTTGATTCATTTTATATGGCTGGATTTTCATTTGTTTTACCAAGTTCACAGTTAATATTAATCTACATTTAGATTTTGATGAGCTCCTTTAGCATAAACTTACTTTGGATAGTGATGAGCATCATCAAGTTACATTTATGCTATTAATGGGGTAGCCATCATCATCATAACAATTGGAAGAAGCATAATTTGGGATTTGTAGTATCGTCATACGTTAGAATAAAGGATGGGAATTGAGATAATATCAGCTACATTTACAACAGTTTAGAGATTTTCTAAATAATTATTTTGTTTAATTGTTAGAGACTGGAACATTTATACACACACCAACACATGTACACAAACACACACCAACACATATACACAAACACACACCAACACATGTACACCAACACCCATACATGAACACACACCAACACATGTACACCAGCACCCATACATGAACACACACCAACACATGTACATCAACACCCATACATGAACACACACCAGCACATGTACACCATGTCCACCAGCACACCAACACCCATGTAACCCAGTAAGCAGACACTAACACCCATACATGAACACACACCAACACATGTACATCAACACCCATACATGAACACACACCAGCACATGTACACCATGTCCACCAGCACACCAACACCCATGTAACCCAGTAAGCAGACACTAGCACCCATACATGAACACACACCAACACATGTAACCCAGTAAGCAGACACCAGCACCCATACATGAACACACACCAACACATGTAACCCAGTAAGCAGACACTAACACCCATACATGAACACACACCAACACATGTAACCCAGTAAGCAGACACCAGCACCCATACATGAACACACACCAACACATGTAACCCAGTAAGCAGACACCAGCACCCATACATGAACACACACCAACACATGTAACCCAGTAAGCAGACACCAGCACCCATACATGAACACACACCAACACATGTAACCCAGATATGAGAAGAAAACTGGGGAAAGAAGGGATAAATGTGGAGCAGCATGGATGCTTGAGATATGGACTCATTCTACGGGCACTGGAGAAATGAGATTCATACTACAGGCACAGGAGAAATGATATTCATACTACAGGCACAGGAGAAATGATATTCATACTACAGGCACAGGAGAAATGATATTCATACTACAGGCACAGGAGAAATGATATTCATACTACAGGCACAGGAGAAATGATATTCATACTACGGGCACTGGAGAAATGAGATTCACACTACGGGCACTGGAGAAATGATATTCATACTACAGGCACAGGAGAAATGATATTCATACTACAGGCACTGGAGAAATGAGATTCACACTACGGGCACTGGAGAAATGATATTCATACTACAGGCACTGGAGAAATGATATTCACACTACGGGCACTGGAGAAATGATATTCATACTACGGGCACTGGAGAAATGAGATTCACACTACTGGTGCAGTAAAAAAATAACCTGTCTTGCTACATTATAATGGAAATCCTCATTTCGTACATAGAAATAAAGATTGAAAAACATCAGAGTGATACATAGAGACAATCAGGAAAAGACATAGGAACGATAGTTAAAACTAGGAATAGACTTAGATCCTAAGATCATGTCAGATCCAAATCAAAGAAATCATGTTATTTCTTATGTTCCATAAAGAGCTGAGGAAGAAGAAATGATATCTTTGTTATAAAGTGTTTCCAGTCTTTTGCTGGATTTGATTGGGCATAAATATTCCAGTTTGTTATATCCAGCAGAAAGTAATAAAATGTTTGTGTTTTCATGTGTTCAGGAGAGTAATAAAATTTGTGTGTTTTCATGTGTTCAGGAGAGTAATAAAATGTTTGTGTTTTCATGTGTTCAGGAGAGTAATAAAATGTTTGTGTTTTCATGTGTTCAGGAAAGGTGAACCCAACCCAGTGTGAAGCATTAACCATGGTGGCTGCACAGGTCATGGGAAACCAGGTTGCTGTTACTGTTGGAGGAAGTCAAGGTCATTTTGAACTTAATGTCTTCAAACCTCTGATTGTGAGCAACGTCCTTCGATCTATACGCCTGCTGTCTGATGCCTGCGTGTCCTTCACCCTTAACTGTGTCCAGGGCATCACTGCAAATGTTGACAGAATAAATCAGCTGAGGGACGAGTCCTTGATGCTGGTGACCGCTCTTAATCCACATATAGGATACGACAAAGCCGCGAAGATTGCCAAACTGGCCCACGCTAAAAAACTATCACTGAAAGAAGCAGCATTGCAACTGAACCTTCTGACATCAGAACAGTTTGACAAGTGGGTCAGGCCTGAAGATATGCTTGGACCCAAGTGAAGATATCACTGAAGTGGTGATACTTTTCACACAGTTAAATGATATCTTCATGCTCAGTATTATGTTTTTTTTTTGAACAGCAATAAAAGATGATGTATTTTTTAATCTTACATAGTTTTCGAAAGTTTGCTCCTTACATGAGTAATGATATTCAGGTACTGCAAATGAAGAAGAAGATATTCAGGTACTGAAAAAATCAGTACTGTGCACGGGACACTAATCTTGTCATTTAGAGTTTGTTTGTTTTTTTTTTGTTTTTTTGTAAATTGTGATGAATGAAATGAGTAGGATATTTTGTTATATTTGTTATTGCATCTTTGTTTTCTTTCCTAAAGCACTGTGGAGATAGGGAGATTTTTGTTGTAAAATAAAGATGATGTAATAATTCCTGTGTAAAATTTGGTCGTGTTGTCGGTGAGCTGATATAAGCTTCATTATATTCATTTTTAAAAATAAAAATATGACGGTTTGGATTTGGATTTTTTTTTCTTACATTTCCAGGTGTCAAAAAATAATTTGAGAAATTCAGAGCATCATGTAAGCTTTTGGTGTAGAGGCTGTAGAGAAATTGTGTTTGACATCATCATTCTGTGCCTTAACATTTCAGTTTTTCAGTGATAGATTTTCTCCCACTGTGACTTTCAAAGTTCAGAATTCAGACTCCAGCTTCACTGCATTTGGGGTAACCCCATATTTGCTCCACCGCATGGTGCAGCGTCCATCCGAGAGTAGATTTGTTAATAGTTCCTGTCAAATGTTGGTTGTTTACAATGCATTTTCTGCCACATAGTTTGGATTTCCTACCAATATATTTCTACCACATAGGATTTCCTACCAATACCTTTTTCCTAGCTCCAGCAGTCTTTTCACAGCTACATTGTTTTTCCATTCCCACAGTCTGTGTAATACAGCCTTAGCAATGTCCCACGTGTCCATTGTCAGTCTGCCATTTATTTTTGCCTGTCTGTCAAGTCTGTCTGCCACATCACTGCCATGTACTCCCGCATCCATCAAGTCTATCTGCCACATCACTGCCATGTACTCCCGCATCCATCAAGTCTATCTGCCACATCACTGCCATGTACTCCCGCGTCCATCAAGTCTGTCTGCCACATCACTGCCATGTACTCCCGCGTCCATCAAGTCTGTCTGCCACATCACTGCCATGTACTCCCGCGTCCATCAAGTCTGTCTGCCACATCACTGCCATGTACTCCCGCGTCCATCAAGTCTGTCTGCCACATCACTGCCATGTACTCCCGCGTCCATCAAGTCTGTCTGCCACATCACTGCCATGTACTCCCGCGTCCATCAAGTCTGTCTGCCGCATCACTGCCATGTACTCCCGCGTCCATCAAGTCTGTCTGCCGCATCACTGCCATGTACTCCCGTATACCCTGGACAGTCATTTAATTTACTGTGACTGTTTGATATAACAAGGCTCAGACAAAAATGACATTCCATTTGTCGATATTGTTTCCAAATTTTTGCTGTCCTTTTCCATTTGTCCTGGGTTTTTCCTACAAAGTCGTTTTTTATATATTATTATACCTTTTTTTTTCCAGCTATATTAATAATTGTATATAATCAAACAAAGAGCAGTGGAGAGCCAGGTAAGAAAAGAAAAGAGGAGCCAAAGCAAAAAAACATAAAATAAATGAGCAAATCTTTCCAAAATTTGGACTCCTTGTCGAGAAATGCCCAGAGTTCGGGGATGCCAGTCTCGTGACATTATCTGGACAAATTTATTGCCAGGCTTTCATATTTGTATTTGATGTGAATTATGTAACATCTGTTTTGTGTGTGAATTATGAGGTGGAGTAGATGAGTGTAACTACTTGATGGTCACAGCGTCAGCTTCTGGTAACACAATCAAATATTGTAAGAGTGGCTTTAAGAATTCTGTCAGTGATTGTTTGACTGTAGATTATTTCACTAATTTGTTTCGCCTTTATTGTTAATGACATTTGTTGCCGTTTGCATTTATGTAGTAATTTGCTGAGGTATGTTTGCATGAGTAGGTGAATCAACAGCGATCCGTATTCTCGGCTAAAGGTCATGGGTTCATAATCCACTGCCAGTGCCATCAAGTCACTCCAGCTGTTAAAGTGGGTACCTGGCACTAATGTTGAGAGAAACAGCTGCCAAGAGATTATCAGCATACCAGATCTCACTGCAAGCACAGCTGTCACGGGAGGGGGGGGGGAATGATAATGTATCAAAGTGCATAGCTCATCAGTCCATGTTATTTTAATCATTCCAGCCAGTGGGAAGATGAGAAGATACTGATATGAAGGTTGTGTTTGGCGAAATAAGAAAATGGTTTATGGTGGCTGTACTAAGATGAACTTAACTTATTTAAATCCCAAAGAATAATAAATGTCTTGAAAGTGAACAGATTACACTGGTTGGATCATGTGGAAACAGTGGAAGAGAACAAACGAAAATTGTGTATGCATACAAGAGATGAAGGAAACAAGACCAAGAGGTAGACCAACACAAAAATGGAAAGACAACATAGAAGAGGATATAAAGAAAATTGGTGTCATCAACTGGAGTGAGAAGATTTAAAATAGACAGGAATGGAGAACTTTATCTGCAGCAATGAGTCTTCATGGTTCAGAATGCCGAAGAACAAAGACGAAAGTTCTAAAATGAAGCTTGTGTTTGGAGAAAGATAAGTCTGTGTTAACAAAATTGTCCTCTCTTCTTGTATGTAAGTGTTCACTGTTCTGTATGGTGTGTGTGTGCTCACTGTTCTGTATGGTGTGCATGTTCTGTATGTTGTGTGTGTTCGCTGTTCTGTATGTTGTGTGTGTTCACTGTTCTGTATGTTGTGTGTGTTCACTGTTCTGTATGGTGTGTGTGTTCACTGTTCTGTATGTTGTGTGTGTTCACTGTTCTGTATGTTGTGTGTGTTCACTGTTCTGTATGTTGTGTGTGTTCACTGTTCTGTATGTTGTGTGTGTTCACTGTTCTGTATGGTGTGTGTGTTCACTGTTCTGTATGGTGTGTGTGTTCACTGTTCTGTATGTTGTGTGTTCACTGTTCTGTATGTTGTGTGTGTTCACTGTTCTGTATGTTGTGTGTGTTCACTGTTCTGTATGGTGTGTGTGTTCACTTTTCTGTATGTTGTGTGTGTTCACTGTTCTGTATGGTGTGTGTGTTCACTGTTCTGTATGGTGTGTGTGTTCACTGTTCTGTATGGTGTGTGTGTTCACTGTTCTGTATGTTGTGTGTGTTCACTGTTCTGTATGTTGTGTGTGTTCACTGTTCTGTATGTTGTGTGTGTTCACTGTTCTGTATGTTGTGTGTGTTCACTGTTCTGTATGTTGTGTGTGTTCACTGTTCTGTGTGTTGTGTGTGTTCACTGTTCTGTATGTTGTGTGTGTTCACTGTTCTGTATGGTGTGTGTGTTCACTGTTCTGTATGTTGTGTGTGTCAACGCTGTATAAGTTTATTCCAGCCATTTCATGAAACAAACCACTGAGACCTAACAAGATGTACATGAAGCAAACCACTGAGACCTAACAAGATGTACATGAAGCAAACAACTGAGACCTAACAAGATGTACATGAAGCAAACAACTGAGACCTAACAAGATGTACATGAAGCAAACAACTGAGACCTAACAAGATGTACATGAAACAAACTGCTGAGACCTAACAAGATGTACATGAAACAAACAACTGAGACCTAACAAGATGTACATGAAACAAACCACTGAGATCTAACAAGATGTACATGAAACAAACCACTGAGACCTAACAAGATGTACATGAAGCAAACCACTGAGACCTAACAAGATGAAGCAAACCACTGAGACCTAACAAGATGTATGTTTCTCCCCTCAACACTAAAAGATATAAGAAGAGGATAGACAAGACAAGGTATTGTGACATCACATTTCTAGATACAGAGATAATTATATTTCTTCCTTACACATTCCCCCTATATTCTTATTATCCAGTCTGCAAAAATGATTTTATCTTCTGTGTTTATTCATTAGAATTTGTTTTATTGCACAATGAAAGAAGGAATTAGTTTTTGTGTTTACCTAAAGACACACTTGATGTGATTTTGCCATGTTATGTTTGTGTTTGTCTAGCATCCTATCAGAAGTGCTACAGAACTTGAGGTTGTGACTGCTTGTAATATATAAATAAAGTTAGTCATATTAGTTTTGGTTGTTTTATGCTGTTACCATTTTATTTGCTGTTCTCTTGTCTAGTGTACAAGTATTTATGTAGAAAACTTACATGTAATGAACACTGACTGGTTTCCTGTGAAAGGACATACTATCCCTCTATTTCATCATCTTCTATTTCTTCTTCTTCTTCATTATGGACATTCTCACCATCTTTTTAGATTTCCAGCACATGCTGCACACACACCCCCCCCCCCCCCCCCAATACAGTTCATTTTTCCTCTCTCTGGAGTATGAAGTAATGAGGAGAAATTGTAAGACGTCAGATGTGAGAGTTAAACTTGTTTGTTCTGCCTCTCTCTGGAGCATGAAGTAATGAGGAGAAGTTGTAAGATGTCAGATGTGAGAGCAAAACTTGTTTGTTCTGTCTCTCTCTGGAATATGAAGTAATGAGAAGATGTCAGATGTGAGAGTAAAACTTGTTTGTTCTGCCTCTCTCTGGAGTATGAAGTAATGAGGAGAAGTTGTAAGATGTCAGATGTGAGAGCAAAACTTGTTTATTCTGCCTCTCTCTGGAGCATGAAGTAATGAGGAGAAGTTGTAAGATGTGAGAGCAAAACTTGTTTGTTCTGCCTCTCTCTGGAATATGAAGTAATGAGGAGAAGTTGTAAGACGTCAGATGTGAGAGCAAAACCTGTTTGTTCTGCCTCTCTCTGGAGTATGAAGTAATGAGGAAAAGTTGTAAGATGTCAAATGTGAGAGCAAAACTTGTTTGTTCTGCCTCTCTCTGGAATATGAAGTAATGAGAAGATGTCTGATGTGAGAGTAAAACTTGTTTGTTCTGTCTCTCTCTGGAATATGAAGTAATGAGAAGATGTCAGATGTGAGAGTAAAACTTGTTTGTTCTGTCTCTCTCTGGAATATGAAGTAATGAGAAGTTGTAAGATGTCAGATGTGAGAGTAAAACTTGTTTGTTCTGCCTCTCTCTGGAGTATGAAGTAATGAGGAGAAGTTGTAAGATGTCAGATGTGATAGCAAAACTTGTTTATTCTGCCTCTCTCTGGAGCATGAAGTAATGAGGAGAAGATGTAAGATGTGAGAGCAAAACTTGTTTGTTCTGCCTCTCTCTGGAATATGAAGTAATGAGGAGAAGTTGTAAGATGTCAGATGTGAGAGTAAGACTTGTTTGTTCTGCCTCTCTCTGGAGTATGAAGTAATGAGGAAAAGTTGTAAGATGTGATAGCAAAACTTGTTTGTTCTGCCTCTCTCTGGAGCATGAAGTAATGAGGAGAAGTTGTAAGATGTCAGATGTGAGAGCAAAACTTGTTTGTTCTGCCTCTCTCTGGAGTATGAAGTAATGAGGAGAAGTTGTAAGACGTCAGATGTGAGAGCAAAACTTGTTTGTTCTGCCTCTCTCTGGAGCATGAAGTAATGAGGAGAAGTTGTAAGATGTCAAATGTGAGAGCAAAACTTGTTTGTTCTGCCTCTCTCTGGAATATGAAGTAATGAGAAGATGTCTGATGTGAGAGTAAAACTTGTTTGTTCTGTCTCTCTCTGGAATATGAAGTAATGAGAAGATGTCAGATGTGAGAGTAAAACTTGTTTGTTCTGTCTCTCTCTGGAATATGAAGTAATGAGAAGTTGTAAGATGTCAGATGTGAGAGTAAAACTTGTTTGTTCTGCCTCTCTCTGGAGTATGAAGTAATGAGGAGAAGTTGTAAGATGTCAGATGTGATAGCAAAACTTGTTTATTCTGCCTCTCTCTGGAGCATGAAGTAATGAGGAGAAGATGTAAGATGTGAGAGCAAAACTTGTTTGTTCTGCCTCTCTCTGGAATATGAAGTAATGAGGAGAAGTTGTAAGATGTCAGATGTGAGAGTAAGACTTGTTTGTTCTGCCTCTCTCTGGAGTATGAAGTAATGAGGAAAAGTTGTAAGATGTGAGAGCAAAACTTGTTTGTTCTGCCTCTCTCTGGAGCATGAAGTAATGAGGAGAAGTTGTAAGATGTCAGATGTGAGAGCAAAACTTGTTTGTTCTGCCTCTCTCTGGAGTATGAAGTAATGAGGAGAAGTTGTAAGACGTCAGATGTGAGAGCAAAACTTGTTTGTTCTGCCTCTCTCTGGAGCATGAAGTAATGAGGAGAAGTTGTAAGATGTCAGATGTGAGAGCAAAACTTGTTTGTTCTGCCTCTCTCTGGAGTATGAAGTAATGAGGAGAAGTTGTAAGACGTCAGATGTGAGAGCAAAACTTGTTTGTTCTGCCTCTCTCTGGAGCATGAAGTAATGAGGAGAAGTTGTAAGATGTCAGATGTGAGAGCAAAACTTGTTTGTTCTGCCTCTCTCTGGAGTATGAAGTAATGAGGAGAAGTTGTAAGACGTCAGATGTGAGAGCAAAACTTGTTTGTTCTGCCTCTCTCTGGAGCATGAAGTAATGAGAAGTTGTAAGACGTCAGATGTGATAGCAAAACTTGTTTGTTCTGCAGAACCTTCAGGTCTGTATGGAATGTTTTACTTTCTTGATCATGCCTCGTTGTCATGAAGATTTGTTTTTTTTCATGAATATTTTCTTGTCTCTTGATGTGTCAGTTTTCTGATGTTCTTGACTGCAAGAACCAATTCTTCCCTTTTGTTTATAATTTGTGCACATATTCGTTCTTAAACCTTTGACAAACCAATCTGGCAACACATGTTCATGGTCGCACGAAGCATCCAATGTTGTGGCTACAAATTACCCAGAATGCATTTCACATTATGGCTAGTGAACGGTCGCGGCATTTTTCTGGAGGAATCTGGAGAAGTGTAGACGATCTGGAACACACCGCAGGTATTTCAGGTCAACAAAAGGTCATAAATTAAATGTTTTAGCTAGCCAGCGGTGCAGAATCTTGATCATGAAAGTTCCCCCCCACCCCCAACAAGGTCTTGTTTTTATCTTGTCTACTGGTCGCCCCCTGTGCTATTCTTCTGCTTTGATGCCCTTGTAACTTCCAACTTGGGGCACGCGATGAAACAGATGTGGTCAGGGCCACACTGACTTTTATGAAGTCCTTTAGTAGACCCAAGTAGACTGCACTGTTTGTCAGAAAATGTCCGGACTCAGTGAAAGATTCGTGGGACCCTTTTTTGTTTTTTTTAACTTCGCGCTGTGGCCGTCGTGTACTTTGTGTGCCTCGTGCTACAGACTTTATTTTAAGCTTTCATTGTTAGCATCCTACACCCCCCCCCCCAAAAAAAAAAACACGTGTATATGTGATATGATATCCATTTGTACCGCTGGATGGATTGGAAGGCGCTCATCCTTCACATAAGAAACGCTTCCCTATAGACTGCACTTCCCTGTGAGCAGCGCCGTTGTCAAGTGCATACAGTGTGCAGATTCCACGTTTAATTACCTTAAATCAAACAACTGGACAAAGTTTGTTACACGAAATGAAGACGTCTAGACAGCCGCGCAGGACAGTCTGAAAAGGTCTCTCAGTTGCCCTGTCATTATCTCTCAGTGGCTCGGACCAACACAAAGGATTAGAACGGCAACTGGATTCAGTGCCAGGCAATCAATATACACACACAAGCTACGTCCTACACTGACCGATCTACAGCCAGAAGAAAGATGAAACTCCCACAGAAAAGTTTTCTTTGGCCTGGTTTAATGACATGGAATCGATAACATATAGTTTACTAAGGGGGAAAAGGGGGGGGGGGTAGTCATCTGTCCATTGTCACGTGTCAGTCAAGCGGATCAGAAATGAGACAAGATGTGTCGCCATATTGTTGCTGTTATCTTGAACTTAGTGGGTCCAGCGATTATCTCTTATCCGACTCTTTTCTACTTACCCGATAGCACGTGGACCACTAGAAACGAGCTCTTTCGACTTAGACGAGAGTCCGTGGACCACTAGAAACGAGCTCTGTCGACTTAGACGAGAGTCCGTGGACCACTAGAAACGAGCTCTGTCGAATTAGACGAGAGTCCGTGGACCACTAGAAACGAGCTCTTTCGACTTAGACGAGAGTCCGTGGACCACTAGAAACGAGCTCTGTCCGCTTAGACGAAATCCGTGGACCACTAGAAACGAGCTCATTCGATATAAGACATCCAATGGCGGTTTGTTTAAGCTTGTCTTACGAGCTTGGGCCAGCAGGAACTTGTAACTGTTGGCTGCATGGACAAGCTCAAGCTTCACCACAAGGGAGAGTCCTTGCTAAGGGGCCCAACTAAGATCTGAAGAATAGTGTTCTGATTTATACAGAAATGAGCTCAATGATGATAACAGCGACAGATGATGTCATAACTGCTCACTTTCCCGACACATTCATGGCAGCCACAGACGGTAGCCTCCAGGACAGTTACAATCTTGTCAGTACGTGGCACTTGTGCAACAGCCTGCTATCAGGGAGCCCAGATTGTGAGACATAGTCTTGACCGCTTCTTGATTTTGTCCATTGTTATTTTCATCCTCTCTGTTATCTTCCTTATGGTTTCCAATATGTTTTCATACCGCTTAATACTGTCAGAATGGTTTTGACTAATTTTATTACTTTCCATTATTTTTTGTTCCTTTTATAGACTATATAGATGTAGTATTTTGTTTGCTTTCATTTTCTTCTCTTTTATCGCACGGGGTCAGTTCTTCTGTACATCCACGTCTCAGCAGTTTGTTCACAAGATAAAATAGAAACATACAACCAGTCTGGCAACACATGTTCATGGTCGCACGAAGCATCCAATGTTGTGGCTACAAATTACCCAGAATGCATTTCGCATTATGGCTAGTGAACGGTCGCGGCATTTTTCTGGAGGAAGCTGGAGAACTGTAGACGATCTGGAACACACCGCAGGTATTTCAGGTCAACAAAAGGTCATAAATGAAATGTTTTAGCTAGCCAGCGGTGCAGAATCTTGATCATGAAAGTTCCCCCCCCACCCCCAACAAGGTCTTGTTTTTATCTTGTCTACTGGTCGCCCCCTGTGCTATTCTTCTGCTTTGATGCCCTTGTAACTTCCAACTTGGGGCACGCGATGAAACAGATGTGGTCAGGGCCACACTGACTTTTATGAAGTCCTTTAGTAGACCCAAGTAGACTGCACTGTTTGTCAGAAAATGTCCGGACTCAGTGAAAGATTCGTGGGACCGTCTTTTTTTTTTTAACTTCGCGCTGTGGCCGTCGTGTACTTTGTGTGCCTCGTGCTACAGACTTTATTTTAAGCTTTCATTGTTAGCATCCTACACCCCCCCCCCCAAAAAAAAAACACGTGTATATGTGATATGATATCCATTTGTACCGCTGGATGGATTGGAAGGCGCTCATCCTTCACATAAGAAACGCTTCCCTATAGACTGCACTTCCCTGTGAGCAGCGCCGTTGTCAAGTGCATACAGTGTGCAGATTCCACGTTTAATTACCTTAAATCAAACAACTGGACAAAGTTTGTTACACGAAATGAAGACGTCTAGACAGCCGCGCAGGACAGTCTGAAAAGGTCTCTCAGTTGCCCTGTCATTATCTCTCAGTGGCTCGGACCAACACAAAGGATTAGAACGGCAACTGGATTCAGTGCCAGGCAATCAATATACACACACAAGCTACGTCCTACACTGACCGATCTACAGCCAGAAGAAAGATGAAACTCCCACAGAAAAGTTTTCTTTGGCCTGGTTTAATGACATGGAATCGATAACATATAGTTTACTAAGGGGGAAAAGGGGGGGGGGGTAGTCATCTGTCCATTGTCACGTGTCAGTCAAGCGGATCAGAAATGAGACAAGATGTGTCGCCATATTGTTGCTGTTATCTTGAACTTAGTGGGTCCAGCGATTATCTCTTATCCGACTCTTTTCTACTTACCCGATAGCACGTGGACCACTAGAAACGAGCTCTTTCGACTTAGACGAGAGTCCGTGGACCACTAGAAACGAGCTCTGTCGACTTAGACGAGAGTCCGTGGACCACTAGAAACGAGCTCTGTCGAATTAGACGAGAGTCCGTGGACCACTAGAAACGAGCTCTTTCGACTTAGACGAGAGTCCGTGGACCACTAGAAACGAGCTCTGTCCGCTTAGACGAAATCCGTGGACCACTAGAAACGAGCTCATTCGATATAAGACATCCAATGGCGGTTTGTTTAAGCTTGTCTTACGAGCTTGGGCCAGCAGGAACTTGTAACAAGCTTCACCACAAGGGAGAGTCCTTGCTAAGGGGCCCAACTAAGATCTGAAGAATAGTGTTCTGATTTATACAGAAATGAGCTCAATGATGATAACAGCGACAGATGATGTCATAACTGCTCACTTTCCCGACACATTCATGGCAGCCACAGACGGTAGCCTCCAGGACAGCAATCTTTCAGTACGTGGCACTTGTGCAACAGCCTGCTATCAGGGAGCCCAGATTGTGAGACATAGTCTTGACCGCTTCTTGATTTTGTCCATTGTTATTTTCATCCTCTCTGTTATCTTCCTTATGGTTTCCAATATGTTTTCATACCGCTTAATACTGTCAGAATGGTTTTGACTAATTTTATTACTTTCCATTATTTTTTGTTCCTTTTATAGACTATATAGATGTAGTATTTTGTTTGCTTTCATTTTCTTCTCTTTTATCGCACGGGGTCAGTTCTTCTGTACATCCACGTCTCAGCAGTTTGTTCACAAGATAAAATAGAAACATACAACCAGGGACTGTGTCAGGTCATTTTCTGCCCGAAACAAAATGAGCTAATCTGATTACAGGTCACTTCTGATGACCTCGCCGTGGGGATTTGTGTTGATCCTGTATACAACACACAAACATAAATAGGTCTTGCGGAGAGTGTGGGTAAAAGCCATTTTTAGCTTAAAAGTGAACTCTGTCTCTGTGTGTGTGTGGGTGGGTGGGTGGCGTTTTAAGTATACAAAAGAACACCTCCACAAACAGTCCAGAAATCTGCTGAAGGAGAGGCACACTTGTCAGGACCATCTAGGCAGCGCCGGATGCCCTGTCGCCAGTCTAGGAATCTGCTGAAGCACTAAGAGCAGGACAGGCTTCACCTGGACTCTGCCTGAAGTGTGTGGGGGGGGGGAGGGGTAGGGGTGAAGACGGTGTCTTATTTGGCAGTCAGCGACATGTTAGCGTCAGGGCTGGCAACATTGCTGACCAAGACCCTGTCCCACCTCTCCGACCAAGACCCTGTCCCACCTCTCCGACCAAGACCCTGTCCCACCTCTCCGACCAAGACCCTGTCCCACCTCTCCGACCAAGACCCTGTCCCACCTCTCCTGACCAAGACCCTGTCCCACCTCTCCGACCAAGACCCTGTCCCACCTCTCCCAACCAAGACCCTGTCCCACCTCTCCCAACCAAGACCCTGTCCCACCTCTCCGACCAAGACCCTGTCCCACCTCTCCGACCAAGACCCTGTCCCACCTCTCCCAACCAAGACCCTGTCCCACCTCTCCCAACCAAGACCCTGTCCCACCTCTCCCGACCAAGACCCTGTCCCACCTCTCCCAACCAAGACCCTGTCCCACCTCTCCGACCAAGACCCTGTCCCACCTCTCCGACCAAGACCCTGTCCCACCTCTCCGTTGATACCCCCAGTAATAGACCTAGCCTGGCAAAAGTGGCAGGGTGTTGGCCGTGTGGTGGCGGAGTCTGCTAAAGAAGCACTGAACACCTTTCTTCTAGTTCCACTCAGGTACTAAAAAATAGCTGCTGTAACCCGGTCCCAGTCTGGCACGATGCTGTACCTCAACATCTTCACAGCATCAGCTGCACAGAACATGAGGCTTCCATTCCATGAAGATAGAGTAAGAAAAAGTATGTTGTGAGTCAGCTGAGAGAACTGTTGTCTTGGATAGGTCCCAGGAAATAAAGCAAGCAAGCCATGATAGCCCACTCACCATCCGATTCTGTCCTGGAGTTTCCAGATACTTGTCGGTGACGTTGATGCGAAAATAGACAGAATTTACATATTTAAGATTACACAACAAATTTGACAGCCCCAGATGAACATACTTATCTTCTACTGGGCAGTTCAACATTTGTCCCTGTGTCTTATTTTAAACTTTGACAAGATTTCTCATCTTTCCACAGCTTTTTGTCTCTGCCACACTACGCACCTACCAAGGCACCTATCAACGAACTCCTTGCCTGGTCATTTTATTTGATGTTTGTCCTGTTACCTACAAAGTTTTCCCACAATCCCTCAGTTACCTCTGACCTTTAAAAGCTGACCGCTGTGACCCAGGATGGACGCGGTGTAACCTCATCTCCCTTCACTCTGCACATTTCTGCCAGTTTTTTGTTTTCATCCTCAAATCACATAAAGTTATTTAGTGGTTGTAGTTGCATGTATTCTGTACTTGAGAGAGAGAGAGAGAGAGAGAGTTGTTGAAAGTAGAAGATGCTCTCCGATATAGTCGGCGACACATAGCTGACATGCTAGCGCCAGAGATGGCTGACCAAGACCCTGTCTCACTCTCTCTTGGTACCATCAGTAGAACGCCTAACCTGACTTACAGACCAGGGATCGTCATTTTTCCCATGGTGGTGGAGTCTGCTAAAGAAGCATTGCACATTCTTTGTTTTTTAGTTCCACTCAGGGATGCGTCATAACCAACTCCCAATCCGTATCGGGTTCATAGAATACCAGCTCGCAGTTCCAGAAGAAGAAGAAGGTTTGGAAAACTTTCAGGCTGCCCACCAAGTTTTGTATAACTTTCGTTGTTGATAGCTTCAAGGTCAACGTGTTATGCTGTCTCATTCTGGATCTCCTGGTGGAACATACTGGATCTCATATTGGATCTCATAGCAGGGCAACTCTTCATACAAGAGGACACTGTCCTGCGTGCATGGATCTTCTGCTGTAGAAAAGCTTCATGTTGCAAGGACGCAGGACACAGAGAGATTACTTTTTACCAGATTCCACACCATTTATGAGCGTGTTTACAGCGTTCTTCCAAGGCTACTGATTCCCTGGAAGACTCATCAACAAGGACAAGCAGATCTACTAGTTCTGTAAACTCCCAGGTTACTTTGTCTGAGACTACTTGAAAGATAATGAGAACAATGAAAAAAAAAATGTTTTTCTTGCTTCGAGGAGTTACTTCTGTAGTTCTCACACTTTTCCAAGCTGTAACTAAGATGTTTACCGTTCAAGAAAACTACTCTCTTCATAGATCAAACAAAACCTTACCTGGTTGAGTGGAGACCTCTGATCCTAGGCCACATTCCCAGCGCCACCATATATATACAAACCTAAATTTGTTGTTCAGATGTCTTCTGACTGTTCATTCTTCACATTACAGCTCCTCTCCCCCACCCCACGCGCCACATCCCCACCCCACCCCCCCCCCCACCCCAGTATTTTCACAAATCCTCTGGGAGGAGATGGGGCAGTACGGTACTGTCCAGTTTTGGAGAAACACAGATTTACAGTAACATTTCTGCATTCCCTCTAGATTTACTTACTTTGTGTGGACAACCTCCAAGAGTTGCTTACTTTGTGTGGACAACCTCTAGATTTGCTTACTTTGTGTGGACAACTTCTAGATTTGCTTACTTTGTGTGGACAACCTCTAGACTTACTTACTTTGTCGGTACAAGGATGTAAAATGTAGAACAAAACAGAAGACAGTTATTAACGGAATTGTTTCATTAAAGATGATATGGTTCTTAAACAAGGGCAGTCTGTGAAGAAGATAACAAAGATCAGAACTTAAGAATTTTCCAGTAGCCTACTTTTGAAGACAAAGCGCACATGAGCAAGAAAGAGGACAACGATTTTTTGGTAGAACTATTAACCTGTTTTTGACCTTTTACAAAGGCGAAATCATTTAATAAAAACCTTCAGAAATCTGGATGAAATGAGCGTGAAATATATCTCAGAACGTAACAGTTTCTGGTATCCTGCCTAGCAAGGCTGGAGCTAAATATTCCCTACAGTAAGATCGATCTCTCTTTTTTTTTTTTTTTTTGCCAAGGTTGCTTTTAAGAACATGCACAAATTTGGTTTTGCTGCTCAAAAGGAACTGGCCACTGCTGGTAATCGATAGAAGCGAAAGAGCAGAGAGAGAGAGAGAGAGAGAGAGAGAGAGGAGAGAGAGAAGGAAGGAGAAAAGAGGGAGGGAGGGAGAAGAGTATTTATGTTTGACTATCCAGGCTATTTTATTCCATCTTTTTTTCCCCAAGCTACATTCGTCTTTTCTTACATTCTGCTTCATCTTTTGTACACTCCAAATTTCACAATGAATAAATATTTTTAAAACTATAAGCTGTACAATGATTACATTACACTTACATTACTAGAGATGGCTTTGAAAGAAAATCTAAAGTTTACTGCTTTACTTTATATCATGCAAATATGTTTTTCTGTTTTTTTCTTCCTCCATTGCATGTTTTTCCTGTTGTTTCATTCATACTGCAAAGAGGGACGGAAGTTTTGCTTAATTAAGCTGATACAGGAATCTAGAAGACGAGAAGAGAGAGAGAATGAATGAATGAATGAATAATCTTTATTTTTAAAGAGACAGCGAGGGAGGGAGAGAGAGAGGGAGAGAGAGAGAGAGGGAGGGAGGGAGGGAAAGAGGGGGAGAGGGAGGGAGAGAAAGGGAGGGAGAGAGAGAGGGGGAGGGAGGGAGAGAGAGGTAGGGAGAGAGAGAGGGAGAGAGAGAGAGAGGGAGAGAGTGAAGTTAGCTGAAAAGACAGAAGACGCAGAGCAGAAGAAAGAGAGGAGATAATGAGATAGAGAGGACAAGAGAAAAGCAGATGGGCAGAGGATAAAGAGGGAAAACAGAAGAGGATACGAGAGAAGGAGGTTTAAAAAAAAAAGTTCAAGATAAAAAAAAAACGGAAAGGAAAAAAAAGACGAAGAAAAATGATAGAGCGAAGAAAGAAAAAAAACGACAGGCGTAAGAAAGCTGAAGATAAAGGGGGTGGGGTGGGGAGAGACACAGAGAGAGAGAGAGGGGGGGGGGAGTGTCCAGAAATGTTATTTTATTGTAGCCAGACCCCAGGTTGAGAGCTATGAAGTAGGTCACGGCTGAAATATTCTGAGGTTTAAGTGAGAATGTCTGACCTCCCAGGTTTCTCTTCTCTTCCAAGAGGTCAAGAGTGGACAGAAGAGCAGAGGATGTGAGAACAGATCTCTCCAGCCGTCCTTGTCAGGCGCCAACTGGATGAACTGGTCAACACAAAAATCTAATGAAATAAAACAAGTACAGGACAGTAATACGCAACATTAAAATATATTTTAATCAAGTATTTCGGGAGTCATTTTCTCACATTGATTATACAAAGTTTAAAAACCTATCACACATAAACAAACTATCCATTTTTTGTCTGTCACAATGTTTGAAAACATCTCTCCCTCTCTCTCTCACACACACACACACTATCCATCTTTTGTCTGCCACACAATTTGAAAACCTCAGACACACACACACACAAACTGCCCATCTTTTGCCTGTCACAATGTTTGAAAACATCTCTCTCTCTCTCTCACACACACACACTATCCATCTTTTGTCTGCCACACAATTTGAAAACCTAACACACACACACATAAACTATCCATCTTTTGTCTGCCACACAATTTGAAAACCTAACACACACACACACAAACTACCCATCTTTTGTCTGCCACACAGTTTGAAAACCTATCTCACACACACACACACACACACAAACTACCCATCTTTTGTCTGCCACACAATTTGAAAACCTATCACACACACAAACTACCCATCTTTTGTCTGCCACACAATTTGAAAACCTATCTCACACACACACAAACTACTCATCTTTTGTCTGCCACACAATTTGAAAACCTATCACACAGACACACAAACTACCCATCTTTTGTCTGCCACACAATTTGAAAACCTAACACACACACACACACACACAAACTACCCATCTTGTGTCTGGCTTCCATGTCCACTGTCCCTGGTCTTTAATACGGGTATATTTAGCCATGTCTGCTGTTTGCTCTGACTGGTATTTATTGAAGAAGGGCTGGGTGGGGGTGGGGGTGGCCGTGTGTGTGTGTGTGTGTGTGTCTCCCCTGTGAGAAAATATCATCATCATGTGCCGTGCAGGCCAGCGTGGACGGTCATACTCCTCCACAAATCTCGGTCCCTGAGATTTCTTGGTAACTCTTTTGCTGATGGCTTCCCATGCCACAGTGTCAGGCCTTCTAACATCTGCTCCCTCTGTCTTCCTCTGCCTCTCTTGCCTTCACTTTTGTTCATTGTTATGTTTTCCAGTTTCTCTCTTCTCACCACATGCCCCAAGAATGATGACTGCCTTTTTCTTTATCTTTGTTATTATACCACGTTTTTAGTTATCTTGTCTCAAACACTACTCATTAGTTATCTTGGCTGTCTCAGGAACCACAACTCTGTTGCTTCCAATGATTTACTCGTTTGTCTGCCCATAGTTCATGATTCACATCCGTAAAGTGGCAAGTTGACGGCCAGGAACTGAGAGTGACGTCAACAAAACGCATGCTGTCCTGTATGTCCTACTCATACCGCGCTGAGATCCTCTATCTTCATCAACATGACAACAGCAATTTACACCAGCAACGCAACCAGAAGATTTTGTTATGAATAACTGTCAGAAAAAATGCCACAGAAAATATCAACAGCTTAAGGTTGTACAGACAAGCACATAATCTTCAGCTTGCATACAAGGCACATCGTCTTCTGTAAACGCCTACATAGAGTGACCACGGACTATCATTAAACGCTTACATAAAGTGACCACGGACTATCATTAAACGCTTACATAAAGTGACGGCGGACTATCATTAAACGCTTACATAAAGTGACGGCGGACTATCATTAAACGCTTACATAGAGTGACCACGGACTATCATTAAACGCTTACATAAAGTGACCACGGACTATCATTAAACGCTTACATAAAGTGACCACGGACTATCATTAAACGCTTACATAGAGTGACCACGGACTATCATTAAACGCTTACATAGAGTGACCACGGACTATCATTAAAAGCTTACATAGAGTGACCACGGACTATCATTAAAAGCTTACATAGAGTGACCACGGACTATCATTAAACCCTTACATAGAGTGACCACGGACTATCATTAAACCCTTACATAGAGTGACCACTGACTATCATTAAACCCTTACATAGAGTGACCACTGACTATCATTAAAAGCTTACATAGAGTGACCACGGACTATCATTAAAAGCTTACATAGAGTGACCACGGACTATCATTAAAAGCTTACATAGAGTGACCACTGACTATCATTAAACCCTTACATAGAGTGACCACGGACTATCATTAAAAGCTTACATAGAGTGACCACGGACTATCATTAAAAGCTTACATAGAGTGACCACGGACTATCATTAAACCCTTACATAGAGTGACCACGGACTATCATTAAACCCTTACATAGAGTGACCACTGACTATCATTAAACCCTTACATAGAGTGACCACGGACCACATATTGCTGTCCCTGTAGTGTACGAACTACAGTTGACAAAAAATATCCAACATCATCTACCGGGTTTTAAAAGACTGGAACCCTGGACGGTGAGAACCGCTACTTTAGAGAAAGTACTGCAGGAAAAAAAACAACAAAGTCAGATGTAAGATCTAAGTGTGTTTTTACTTCAGGATCACGCATTAATACCACAGTCCCTGAACGATGCTGTTTCTTGCTCTCTTGATAATTAATACCACAGTCCCCGCACGATGCTGCTTCTTGCTCTCTTGATAATTAATACCACAGTCCCCGCACGATGCTGTTTCTTGCTCTCTTGATAATTAATACCACAGTCCCCGCACGATGCTGTTTCTTGCTCTCTTGATAATTAATACGACAGTCCCCGCACGATGTTGTTTCTTGCTCTCTTGATAATTAATACCACAGTTCCCGCACGATGCTGTTTCTTGCTCTCTTGATAATTAATACCACAGTCCCCGCAGTGCTGTTTCTTGTTTTTGTGTTAATACCACAGTCCCCGCACGATGCTGTTTCTTGTTCTTGTGTTAATACCACAGTCCCCTCACGATGCTGTTTCTTGTTCTCTTGATAATTGTTATGTTTTCCAGTTTCTCTCTTCTCACCACATGCCCCAAGAATGATGACTGCCTTTTTCTTTATCTTTGTTATTATACCACGTTTTTAGTTATCTTGTCTCAAACACTACTCATTAGTTATCTTGGCTGTCTCAGGAACCACAACTCTGTTGCTTCCAATGATTTACTCGTTTGTCTGCCCATAGTTCATGATTCACATCAGTAAAGTGGCAAGTTGACGGCCAGGAACTGAGAGTGACGTCAACAAAACGCATGCTGTCCTGTATGTCCTACTCATACCGCGCTGAGATCCTCTATCTTCATCAACATGACAACAGCAATTTACACCAGCAACGCAACCAGAAGATTTTGTTATGAATAACTGTCAGAAAAAAATGCCACAGAAAATATCAAAAGCTTAAGGTTGTACAGACAAGCACATAATCTTCAGCTTGCATACAAGGCACATCGTCTTCTGTAAACGCCTACATAGAGTGACCACGGACTATCATTAAACGCTTACATAAAGTGACCACGGACTATCATTAAACGCTTACATAAAGTGACGGCGGACTATCATTAAACGCTTACATAAAGTGACGGCGGACTATCATTAAACGCTTACATAGAGTGACCACGGACTATCATTAAACGCTTACATAAAGTGACCACGGACTATCATTAAACGCTTACATAAAGTGACCACGGACTATCATTAAACGCTTACATAGAGTGACCACGGACTATCATTAAACGCTTACATAGAGTGACCACGGACTATCATTAAAAGCTTACATAGAGTGACCACGGACTATCATTAAAAGCTTACATAGAGTGACCACGGACTATCATTAAAAGCTTACATAGAGTGACCACGGACTATCATTAAACCTTACATAGAGTGACCACGGACTATCATTAAACCCTTACATAGAGTGACCACTGACTATCATTAAACCCTTACATAGAGTGACCACGGACCACATATTGCTGTCCCTGTAGTGTACGAACTACAGTTGACAAAAAATATCCAACATCATCTACCGGGTTTTAAAAGACTGGAACCCTGGACGGTGAGAACCGCTACTTTAGAGAAAGTACTGCAGGAAAAAAAACAACAAAGTCAGATGTAAGATCTAAGTGTGTTTTTACTTCAGGATCACGCATTAATACCACAGTCCCCGCACGATGCTGTTTCTTGCTCTCTTGATAATTAATACCACAGTCCCCGCACAGTGCTGTTTCTTGCTCTCTTGATAATTAATACCACAGTCCCCGCACGATGCTGTTTCTTGCTCTCTTGATAATTAATACCACAGTCCCCGCAGTGCTGTTTCTTGCTCTCTTGATAATTAATACGACAGTCCCCGCAGTGCTGTTTCCTGTTCTTGTGTTAATAAAAAAAGTCCTCGCAGTGCTGTTTCTTGTTCTTGTGTTAATAAAAAAAGTCCCCGCAGTGCTGTTTCTTGTTCTTGTGTTAAAAAAAAAGTCCTCGCAGTGCTGTTCTTGTTCTTGTGTTAATAAAAAAGTCCCCGCAGTGCTGTTTCTTGTTCTTGTGTTAATAAAAAAAGTCCCCGCAGTGCTGTTTCTTGTTCTTGTGTTAATAAAAAAAGTCCCCGCAGTGCTGTTTCTTGTTCTTGTGTAATAAAAAAAGTCCCCGCAGTGCTGTTTCTTGTTCTTGTGTTAATAAAAAAAGTCCCCGCAGTGCTGTTTCTTGTTCTTGTGTTAATAAAAAAAGTCCTCGCAGTGCTGTTTCTTGTTCTTGTGTTAATAAAAAAGTCCCCGCAGTGCTGTTTCTTGTTCTTGTGTTAATAAAAAAAGTCCCCGCAGTGCTGTTTCTTGTTCTTGTGTTAATAAAAAAAGTCCCCGCAGTGCTGTTTCTTGTTCTTGTGTTAATAAAACAGTCCCCGCAGTGCTGTTTCTTGTTCTTGTGATAATAAAACAGTCCCCGCAATGCTGTTTCTTGCTTTTGTGATAATAAAACAGTCCTCGCAGTGCTGTTTCTTGTTCTCTTGATAATAAAAGAGTTCCCGCAGTGCTGTTTCTTGCTTTTGTGATAATAAAATAGTCCCCGCAGTGCTGTTTCTTGCTCTTGTGATAATAAAACAGTCCCCGCAGTGCTGTTTCTTGCTCTTGTGATAATAAAACAGTCCCCGCAGTGCTGTTTCTTGTTCTCTTGATAATAAAATAGTCCCCGCAGTGCTGTTTCTTGCTTTTGTGATAATAAAACAGTCCCCGCAGTGCTGTTTCTTGTTCTCTTGATAATAAAACAGTCCTCGCAGTAATGTTTCTTGCTCTTGTGATAATAAAACAGTCCCCGCAGTGCTGTTTCTTGCTTTTGTGATAATAAAACAGTCCCCGCAGTGCTGTTTCTTGTTCTCTTGATAATAAAACAGTCCCCGCAGTGCTGTTCCTTGCTCTTGTGATAATAAAACAGTCCCCGCAGTGCTGTTTCTTGTTCTTGTGATAATAAAACAGTCCCCGCAGTGCTGTTTCTTGCTTTTGTGATAATAAAACAGTCCCCGCAGTGCTGTTTCTTGTTCTCTTGATAATAAAACAGTCCTCGCAGTGCTGTTTCTTGTTCTTGTGATAATAAAACAGTCCCCGCTGTGCTGTTTCTTGTTCTTGTGATAATAAAACAGTCCCCGCAGTGCTGTTTCTTGTTCTTGTGATAATAAAACAGTCCCCGCAGTGCTGTTTCTTGTTCTTGTGATAATAAAACAGTCCCCGCAGTGCTGTTTCATGTTCTCTTGATAATAAAACAGTCCCCGCAGTGCTGTTTCTTGTTCTCTTGTTTAAATCTGGACAGACTAGTGACCTCTCAAACTATAGACCCATATCCATTCTGTCATCGCTATCTAAACCTCTTGAAAAACATATACAAAAGTTAACTCTGCTCCACATGCAAGAAAACAGTCTACTAATAGACAGTCAGTCAGGTTTTAGACCAAATTACTCCTGCCACACAGCATTAACTAAAATGACAGAAAGCTGGCTGTCTAATATAAATGATGACAAATTGTGTGGTGCTGTCTTTGTTGATTTTAAGAAAGCCTTCGATATGATTGATCATGAAATTCTTGCAAAAAAGCTGGAAGGCTATAGATTACATCCTGACCTAACAAAATGTATTACATCTTTTCTCTCAGGTAGAAAACAAGTAGTTTGCTTTAGAAACAAAATATCTGGCTCGTCTGTGGTTGATACTGATATTCCTCAAGGCTCCATTCTTGGTCCTCTTCTCTTTGCTATCTATATTAACGACCTACCACTACATTTAAAGCACTCTTCATGTGATCTTTTCGCTGACGACTGTACTGTTTACAATAGTGAATATGACATCAATAACCTACAGACAACGCTTCAAAATGATATAAACAGTTTGATTAAATGGAGTAATAAAAATGGTATGTTGATAAACACCAACAAAACAAAATCCATGCTCATCACTACAAGACAGAAACTGCAAAATGCAACTAAAACTTCACTACAGCTTTGTGCTGGGACTAAGTCAATAGAAAATGTTCATGAACATAAAACCCTAGGACTCATCATTGATCAGCATTTAACTTGGAATTCTCACGTACATAACCTAACAAATTTGATTGCACAGAAAGTTTACCAATTAGCCAAGATTAAACACTTTATCGACAAAAACACAAGGAAAATATACTACATATCTCACATACAAACACACTTAGATTACTGTTCCACAATCTGGGATGGATGCTCAGTCTCAAACACAAAAAGGCTCCACTCACTTTACAAGCGAGCATTAAATCTTATTTGTGACAAACACCCAGTACAGACTGTAGATCAACATAAACAACTCAAAATTCTACCCCTCAAAAATAGAATCATTTTTAACAAAGTTAAGTTTGTTCACAGAATTCTGTCGCACAATGCTCCGCCTTACTTGTGGTCACTGTTTACGTATAACACTAAACATTGCCAGCGTTTAAAAAACTGTCTTCTTCCTAAACCCAGAATTGATATGTACAAGAAAAGCCTTGCATACTCTGCAGTACAGCTCTGGAACACCCTCCCCTACAATTTAAAATCCATTGGTAATACTTCATCCTTTAACTCAAACCTGTTTCATTATTTACTTGCTTGTAATTATATGCCTCCATAAAATAGCCAGCACTCTCTCAACACATGGCTCGTAAACCATCAAGTACTTCAATGACATAGTTAGAAAAGCAACTTGTTAGATATTGTTAGAAATTATTTTAATGTTTGTTTAAAAAAAACATATGTTAGAAGATGATTTACAATGTATTTTTATTTATGTGTATGTCTGTGGGTGTATGTGTGCGTGAGTGCTATTTTATTAGGTTAATTACTTCTTCTCTTTTACCTTGAATGTAGTAGTTAAATCTTACACTCTTTTGATATGTTTTTACTAATTTAATTTGTATTTTTGTACTAAATCGAGTGTGTGGGAAGAATGAAAGATGGAGTGACGAAGGGCAGAATGTAAGACGGGCCTGCGTGCCCAATTCTTTACCCTTGAAAAATAAAGATTATTCATTCATTCTCTTGATAATAAAACAGTCCCCGCAGTGCTGTTTCTTGCTCTTGTGATAATAAAACAGTCCCCGCAGTGCTGTTTCTTGTTCTTGTGATAATAAAACAGTCCCCGCAGTGCTGTTTCTTGCTCTTGTGATAATAAAACAGTCCCCGCAGTGCTGTTTCTTGTTCTTGTGATAATAAAACAGTCCCCGCAGTGCTGTTTCTTGTTCTCTTGATAATAAAACAGTCCCCGCAGTGCTGTTTCTTGTTCTTGTGATAATAAAACAGTCCCCGCAGTGCTGTTTCTTGTTCTTGTGATAATAAAACAGTCCCCGCAGTGCTGTTTCTTGTTCTTGTGATAATAAAACAGTCCCCGCAGTGCTGTTTCTTGCTCTCTTGATAATTAATACGACAGTCTCCGCAGTGCTTTTTCTTGCTCTTGACGATTCGATTTTTGAAGGTGAGTTCTCAAAAAATAAACATAAAAAGATTCAAACTTTATTCGCATCAAAATGAAATAAAATATAAACAAATGAAACTTATTTTTACTTCTTTCTCATTTGTTGATGTTGAGCTCAGTTGTAAACTTCGTCATCGTTTCCATGGATATGATGTCTAAATAAAAGGATTGAAGAAAGATGAATAAAGAAGGAGACCAAAGATTCTTTCACATATCCAGCACATTTTTTTTTCAAACATGTATCAAAGAGGGAAATTTGTACTTGTAAGGGAGGTAGGGAGGGAAAGAATCTAGTGGAAAAAAAATCTACCTGTCTACAAGATAAAGAAGACACCAAATATGCACTTTGACCGAGTCACCTGCAATTTTATAAAGACACGCGATCTCTTCCATGCAGACAAAGAGCGTTTTCGCCATCTGTATGTACCGCGACATATCAATGAAAGGATGGACAACTGCTGACAATATATTCCCCTAGGGACAGCTGCCCAAGGTGGACATTGTCCTGCATTGATAGAGGCGTATGCATATAATTGATAGCTCGTACGTATTCTGACTGCATTCTTTCCACCTCTCGACCTGCCTGCAGGAAAAAAAAATAGTCCAGACAATCTGCTTTTGACAGCGCGGAAGAATAAGATAGCGGAATTAATTGGCACATTCTGAGTGGAGGAAGATGAGACAGAGGGCGCTGCAGGATGCAGGGACTATTTACTTTTCAGCCAATTGAGATGAGTGCTGGTGGTGGTGAGAGTGATCTGGATAAGATGTGGAGATCTTGATTAGTGCCTGCTCTTTGTTGGTTCCAAAGAAAAAAAAAACTCATAAAATAGAACAAAAACACACGTCGTGACAGCTTCTTGATGGCCCGCTGATGGCTGGTTTCAATATTCTTCCTCTGCTTATCTCCTGCAGCTTTGTAAATTAATTTTGGCCACTCCAAAACCGGACATCTGCACTGTGGATCTGAACGGATGTCAAAGCAGAACCAAGCTGTCTCTGCTCTAACTTCTACTACAGCGATACTTTACGATCATGTTTTGATCTATATATTTCAGGACACATTTTTAAAGTACCAAAATATGAACTATAGTTATTAAATGTTATTACATCTGACGGGCGATGGATTGGCCACATTATGAGAATAACAAAGGAGTTCTTACCATGAAAAGCTTTGATGTGGATTCCACATGGCAAAAGAGGAATGGGATGACAAAAGAGACACGAAGACATACCGTAGAGAGAAAGCTGGTAAATAAAGGACTGACATGGGAGACAGCCAAGAAGATAACAAAGGAACGACAAAAGTGGAAATCTCTTACTACCAGCTGCCTTGTGTGTCTTGGGCATTGACAGGAAGAGAGAGAGAGACAGCTGCCCCGTGTGTCTTGGGCACTGACAGGAAGAGAGAGAGACAGCTGCCCCGTGTGTCTTGGGCATTGACAGGAAGAGAGAGAGAGACAGCTGCCCCGTGTGTCTTGGGCACTGACAGGAAGAGAGAGAGAGACAGCTGCCCCGTGTGTCTTGAGCACTGACAGGAAGAGAGAGAGAGAGAGAGAGACAGCTGCCCTGTGTGTCTTGGGCATTGACAGGAAGAGAGAGAGAGAGACAGCTGCCCCGTGTGTCTTGGGCATTGACAGGAAGAGAGAGAAAGAGAGACAGACAGACAGACAGAGACAGAGGAGAGAGAGAGACAGCTGCCCCGTGTGTCTTGGGCATTGACAGGAAGAGAGAGAGACAGAGACAGACAGACAGACAGAAAAAGAGGAGAGAGAGAGAGATTACGTTTGGCTGTCAAGTACAGAAAAGAAACAATTTTTATACTTGAAATTTTGTATAAATATAAAACAGAATCATGCGTAGTCCCTACAGATAGACAGAAAGATAGACAAACAAACAACAGACAGAAATGTCTTTGAGAGAAATGATCACACAAATGAATAAATGAATGAACTGATGGATGGATAGATGGATGGATGGACGGACGGACGGATGGATGGATGGATGGATGGACGGATGGATGGATGAATGGATGGATTGACGGATGGATGGATGGATCTGACTGCAGTTATCACTTTATTGCCTTTAGCTATACTTATCATGAAAGGTGGGAGTGACACGGCAAGCAGGCCATGCGCCACCTGGTGGCTGCTTTCATGTCGCGTGCAGGTCTTGTTTTGTTTCATCTATCTCCAGCTGGCATGGAAAGCATGTACTCTATGCGCTGCACTATCAACAGCCACCTCTCTTCCACTTCTCTCTCTCTCTCTCTCTTTTTCTCTCCCCCCCCCCCACTTTTTCTCGCACTGCCCTCTCTTTACCACTTGTTTTCTGGTGGCCACACAGCTGTCGTTTTCCTGTATCATTACTAGAAGTTTTTTTTATGTGCCATTTTTTTCTTATCCCGACTTTTTTAAAATCCCAGACTCCTTAACCTATCTGGCTCTGAACATTAAAGATAATTATAGCTATAATTATTTAGTATTCACGGCTATCCGTGACCCGGTCATCGGTTTTTACTTTCCTTTTGTCCGAAATCGTTTCAATAGCTCTAGTAGTTCGCACGTAGCACTGAACGTCTTCGGCCGAAGTGTTTTGAGTTCGGCCGGTGGCCGTCTGTATAGACATAGCGTACTTGACAACAAGGGAGAACACTGGTAAAGTTTGAACAAGTAGCCAGCACATTGTGAGTGGCTCAATGTGGTGATTGGTGCAGAGTAGAAGATATCAACGTCTGAACGTGTTTGTATGTCATTTGCTTTGTCTCTTGTTATCGCTGAATCGAGTGAAAGGAGATAGGCAGATGTGAAAGTCATCCATTTTCGTGACTACATGCAGAAAGCACAGTCACTGTAGCTGGTACTAACTTCCTAGACTGGCCTCAGACTGTACCATTTTATATCTGGTATTAATTACGCCCATGTTTATATGAGTCAATGTTTATGTGTGAAAGAATGCGTGTCTATACGTGTCTAGGTGTGACTGTGTCTATATTTATGTCGATGCGTTTATGCGCATGTCTGCATGATTGCTTGTATACGTGTGTCTGTGCATGAGTGCTTGTATGTGGGTATGAGTGCATGCTTGTATATGTATGTATATCTTTGCGTATGTGTACATGTATGTGTGTGTTTGTGTGTGTATACAGTAGATAAAGGTACTCCCATAGCAGATGCATAGCACTGATAAGGATGTGTTGGATAATATATTTCTCATTCTCTGAAATGCAGTCTTTGCTTGGCCCATTCTGTTCCTAATTTCTGTTCTGCATTTCCCATCTGAAGTTATTACTGCTCTAAGGTAATAACTTCAGATGCTCTGTCTATGATTTTTAGAGGTCTAATCCTAGCAGAATAGGACTTGAAATTAACAAGGACAAAACAAAAATAATGAAACTTCCCATTAATCAAAATGGAAAAATACACGTAGAAGGGACAGATATTGAAGAAGTCAATCATTTTGCAACCTTGGCAGCTACATAGACCAGGATGCTGACACTAGAAAGGAAGTTAGAATTAGAATTGCAAAAGCAGCATCGATCTTCAAGAATCTTGAGAACATATGGAATTCAAAAGTTATAAGCACAAAAACCAAGTTAAGACTATTCAATTCAAATGTAATATCCACCCTCATTATGCATGCGAAAGCTGGAAAACAACTAAAGAAATAGACAAGAAATTAGACTTTTTTAAAAACAAATGCTTAAGGAAAATACTCGGCATCAAGTGGAACGAATTCAAGAACAACGGAGAGATAAGACAGGTGACTGAACAACAACCAGTCTCATAGGTGATCAGGAAAAGGAGATGGACATATGTTGGTCACTTGATGAGAAGAAATGATCAGAGAATCTCAATACAAGCTATCAAGTGGAACACAACAGGCCGAAGAAAAAGAGGCAGACCGCGTGAAACTCTAAAAGGACATTGTTAAGAGAGCAAATTAACAGGCATAAAATCCTTTGATGAGGTTGAAAGACTCACCGAAGACAGGGAAAATTGGCGAACTACCTTGCGAGACCTATGTGACGTCTAACGGCACGGGAAGGATATATATATAATCCTACAGAATTGTCCTCTCTTACTTTACACCCTTCCCGTGCCGTAGGCGTTACACAGAGCAGGCAGTCTGTCTGGTCTTAAGTCTCTGTTCTCGGTGAGCTTCTCAGTTTCGTTAAAGAATTTGATGCACATCACTTATCATCTCTTGTCAATGTTCCCTTTATTCCTTCTCATCACGTGGCCCACATATCTTCTTCTTCTTCGTTCGCTTCTACCACCAAGACCGCACTGTGATCCTACTGAATTTACGCCTGTGGTCCTCGTTAGGTCCCCTGGTCTCATGTGTGGTCCCTGAAAGGACCACACGAGATCCCCGAGAGGACTATAAGGGGTTCCGAGTATCGCAGGGCTTTAGCCTGTATTCTTGGTGGGTCTCTGAAGCGGGATTGCGTGACACCGTGGTTTTCGTTGCACCAGTTTAGTCTAGGGTTGGACTTTCTCACCGGAAGACCTCGACGTGTTTAAGATATCAGTGCATCCCCGCTGGCTGAGAGGTGGTAGCCCACCCAGGCCAGAGTTGGACCTTCTCACCGGAAAACCTCGACGTGATTTGAGATACCCGTGTATCACCGCCGGGTGAGAGGTGGTTGTCCATCCAGTTCAGAGTTGGACTTTCTCACCGGAAAACCTCAGCATGATTAGTATACGCAAACATCCCCGCCGGGTGAGAGGTGGTTGCCTATCTAGACTGCCCTGGTCCAGTGTCTCCGACTTCAGCATTTTGCGGTCGTGGCCGACCTCTAGAGCAGAGGTGCCGTGGTATGTGTAGCTCTCGCAGTGATACAACTGGACATACCGATAAACTTCACTTTATCCTTTCTACCACCTTTTCACATCGGCGCCCATAGCAACCGTTATTTCTTTCCGCATTTCTTCCTTAACCGGGAGGAGCTTCACTCCACGCGCGGCATTTGAAGAGTCTCGCCAGCAGTGTCCTCTGGGACAAGCCGGTTCATGCATTTCACCCGATATGACTGCACACAGGACGTGGCATACCTCCAGACCAGAGGTGCCGTGATTTGACTGTTTGCTTCGCTTTATCCTTTCTACCCCCTTTTCCGCAGTGGTGCTGCGCGGCAACCCTATTTGCACCTTCCTTCATTGGCCGGGAGGAGCACCGCTCCACGCACGGCAGCTGAAGAATATCGCCAACAACGCTGGCCCACATATGATTCCCACCTTCTTCTCTTTATCTCTGCTGAGAATGATGCATGCTCACTTCTCTTATCTCTGATTTGCTCTTGAACTGGTTTCATTTTATACAGAGTATTTTTCTTAATAATTTCAAGAACAAGGATGACTGGAGAGTCTTTATCCGTAGCCTATGCTCTCAAGGGAGTGAAAGGCGATGATGATGATGATAATGATGATGATGATGATGATGATGATTTTTCTTAGACTTTTATTTTCGAATGCGTCTAATTTACTCTCTATTTCTTTGTCTGTCTTCCAGCTTTCACATGCATACGTAAAGATGGATATTATATTTTTTTTAATATTATCCTAAGCTTTGTTCTTGTGCTTAGGAGTTTTTTTCGTATTTTCTCAATATTCTTAAAGATCAAAGCTTTTTAACTATTTTTTTAAAATGAACTGACATAGAATTTTTTCAGTTTTTAACCCTGAAATTTTAAAGCTATCTCACTGCACTCAGGACAAATTTATAAGTGCTTCAATCTGTAGGAGAATCTCGACAAGGTGCGCTAACTCCGTAGCACTCATGAGAAACATTATATGGCGGCGATATCAGAGTTGGTTTTCAGATTTAAAAAAGGAACCCATGATTTACGAGAAACTTCTTTATAAAAAAATTTATTTTATTTTATTTCATTGCCTGTTTTAAACGGAGAATTTTCAATCTTTTTCAAAGTATTTTTTTAATATACCGTGATGCAACGGAACATCCGTGTAGTAACCATGGAAACTAAAAGACAACAATGAGTATTTCTGTCTGGGGTGGCTTGGAGTGCTCTGTCCCGTTTTCACGTTCTCTTTTGTGACTTTCGCACTTCTGCTTTTAGTGTTTGTGCAGACTATGGTTGAGTTCTCAAACTTCCAGTCTGGCTACAGTCACACTGCAGACTATGGTTGAGTTCTCAAACTTCCAGTCTGGCTACAGTCACACTGCAGACTATGGTTGAGTTCTCAAACTTCCAGTCTGGCTACAGTCACACTGCAGACTATGGTTGAGTTCTCAAACTTCCAGTCTGGCTACAGTCACACTGCAGACTATGGTTGAGTTCTCAAACTTCCAGTCTGGCTACAGTCACACTGGACTTTTCTGAATGCTCTGCTGAGAAGGAGGAAGACCCCATGTACCGGGACGTGATTGTGGTTAAGGAGTGTTTGGGATTTCCCAGGCTAAAGCTTTGAGCGTTCGGTCACACAGCATGCATGTCAGAACATGTACTTTCCAGCCGAGAGAAGACTTTTGTCCCGCAAATCACATCCGGGAAAAAAAATGTTCAAGTTGTCTTTAATGATAAATTACAACCCTCGTGCAACTTCCGTTTTGTGAAACAAATGTTTGGAAAATGTAAGTATCTGGACAAGGGGAAATGCCTGGAATATTTTGGGGGAAAACAGCCAGACATAGGTCAGTCTAGTGCTTATCTTAACTGTTAGGATAGTCTGAGGTTTCTTGTCTGTTTAGTTCTGAAAAAGGATAGACAGACAGGCAGGCAGGCAGGTAGGTAGACAGGCAGGCAGGCAGGCAGGTAGGTAGGTAGGTAGGTAATTATGTAGGTAGGTAGGTAATTAGGTAGGTAGGTAGGTAGGTAGGTAGGTTGGTGAGTGGGTGGGTGGATGGATGGATGGATGTATGGATGGATGGATGGATGGATGGATGGATCAGAATGCAGGAAGGAACGCTCTTGGTCAAGTGTGGCAGACAACTAAGAGTGCTACCACACGAATTTTTACCTCCACTTAGGGACTGAAAAAGAGGCGTCCTAACCCTCTCCCACTCCGACACGACGCTGTGTTCCTCGCATTCAAGCTTCCAGTTCCGTGGACTTAGAAGAAGAAGAAGAAGAAGAAGAAGAAGAAGAAGAAGAAAAGAAGTATGAAAGAAGAAGAAGATGTATGAAAGAAGAAGAAGAAGTATGAAAGAAGAAGAAAAAAGAAATACGAAAGAAGAAGAAGAAAAAAAAAGTATGAAAGAAAAAGAAGATGTACGAAAGAAGAAGAAAAAGAACTATGAAAGAAGAAGAAGAAGTCTGAAAGAAGAAGAAGTATGAAAGAAGAAGAAAAATAAGTATGAAAGAAGAAGAAAAATAAATATGAAAGAAGAAGAAAAAAGAAATATGAAAGAAGAAGAAGAAAAAGAAATATGAAAGAATAAGAAGGTGTATGAAAGAAGAAGAAAAAGAAGTATGAAAGAAGAAGAAGTATGAAATAAGAAGAAAAAGAAGTATAAAGAAGAAGAAGAAGTCTGAAAGAAGAAGAAGATGTATGAAAGAAGAAGTATAAAAGAAGAAAAAAAAGAAGTATGAAAGAAGAAAAAGAAGTATGAAAGAAGAAGAAGAAGAAGTATGAAAGAAGAGGAAGAAGAAGAAGAAAGGAAGAAGAAGAAGTAGTAGAAGAAGAAGGAGCAGAAGAAGAAGAGAAAAAGGAAAAAAGAAGAAGAACGAATGAAGAAGAAGTATAAAGAAGAAGAAGAAGAAGAAGAAATATGAAAGAAGAAGAAGAAGCAGAAGAAGAAGAAGTATGAAAGAAGAAGAAGAAGAACGAAAAAGTATAGAAGAAGAACAACAACAACACCAACAACAAAAAGAATGAAAGAAGAAGGAGAAGAAGAGAAGAAGAAGAACGAATGAAGGAGAAGAAGAAGAAGAACGAATGAAGAAGAAATATGGGAAAAGAAGAAGTATGAAAGAAGAAGAAGAAGAAGAAGAAATGAAGAAGAAATATGGAAAAAGAAGAAGAAGTAACAGAAATCTACTTTTATCATGTGATTCTTTCTTTATTGAAATGAAACCACTTAATGTGGTGTATGGGCATGGTAGTTCCTGTTCTTTGTCGCGTATTGTTAACGCGCAGAACAGTACTAGACTACACAGCATGATGATAATACTTCTAATAATATCTCATAATTTATGTCCAACTGAAATGAGACACGCCAGGTTTTTGGTATTTATCTTCCTGAATGTATGTCTACCATAGTCACGTGATCTGAAGTCATGATCTAAACCATTACGTAAATGCGTCTTACTGCGTTTTATCGTTGGGAATCCGGTAACGTATACATCCTGCTTCGTCAAGTGGTTCTCAAGAAATCCTTTACTTGTAACCGTCAAACTATTCAAGTGTTGAAAAGACTCTGCTCACAAACATTATTCTTATCTTATATCTTATATCCTTCCCGTGCCGTTAAACGTCACATAGGGCTCGCAAAGTAGTTCGCCAATTTTTCCTGTCTTCGGCGAGTCTTTCAATCTCATCAAGGGATTTTATGTCTGTTAATTTGGCCTCTCTTAACAATGTCCTCTTCAGAGTTTCACAAACATTATTGGAGAGGAACAAAAAACTTCAATGACACGAATGCATGCAGCGAGTTCTCTGAGCGGAGTTTACAATAATTTAACATTCTGAAACAATACACAGCAATTAAGCTCTATCATTCCAAATTAAGAGAAAGAGAGAGAGAGTGGGAGGGAGGGAGAGTGAGGAAGATGAGAGGGAGAGGTAGAGTGGGAGAGGGAGAGGGAAAGAGGGAGGGAGAGAGAGAGGGAGGGAGAGAGAGTGAGGAACTTGAGAGGGAGAGTGAGAGTGGGAGAGAGTGGGAGATGGAGATAGGAAGAGAAGGAGTGAGAGAGGGAGGAGGAGAGAGGGGGAGAGGGACAGATAAGAGAGAGGGAGAGAGGAAGAAAGAGAGGGAGAGGGAGAGAAGATGAAAATGTTGAAAAACACATAAACAACTAAAACTCGTTAATGTTTTCTTAAATATAGCTTCTCTCACAGGTGCGGAGAAGTTTGAAAACAGTGAGGAAGTTTTTAACATGTCTGGCCAGAAAACAGAGAACAGCAATACAGAAAACATGTGAGACATACTACATGGGGCAGAGAATTATGTCGTACATGGGACAGAGTTACATCACGCATGGGACAGAGAATTATATCGTACATGGGACAGAGTTATATCGTACATGGGACAGAGAGTTATACATGGGACAGAGAGTTATGTCGTACATAGGGCAGAGAGTTATACATGGAACAGAGAGTTATGTCGTACATAGGGCAGAGAGTTATATTTGGGACAGAGAGTTCAATTATACATAGGACAGAGAGTTAAATTATACATATGGCAGAGAAAATACATGGGACAGAGTTATATTATGCATAGGGAAGAAAGTTATATATGGGACAGAGAGTTATATTACACATAGGGCAGAGAGTTAGACATGGGACAGAGTTAAATTATACATAGGGCATAGAGTTATACATGGGACAGGGAGTAAAATTATACATAGGGCAGAAAGTTATACATGGGACAGAGAGTTATATTATACATAGGGAAGAAAGTTATATATGGGACAGAGAGTTATATTACACATAGGGCAGAGAGTTAGACATGGGACAGAGAGTTAAACTATACATAGAGCAGAGAGTTATACATGGAACAAATAGTTAAATTATACATAGAGCAGAGAGTTATACATGGAACAAATAGTTAAATTATACATAGAGCAGAGAGTTATATTATACATAGGGCAGAGAGTTATTCATGGGACAGAGAGTTATATTATACATAGGGCAGAGAGTTATATCATACATGGGTCAGAGTTATATCATACAAGAGGCAGATAGTTATATTATACATGAGGCAGAGAGTTATATCATAGATGGGGCAGAGTTATGTTATACATGGAGCAGAGTTATATTATACATGGGGCAGAGATTTGCATAATACCAGGGGGAGAGAACCATATCGTACATAGAGCAGAGAGTTAACTGAACAAAAATGTGCCAATGATCCCACACACAAAAGAAAACACGACGTGAGCAAGGATGAATCTTTTCAAGTACGAATGATGCGAAATAAAAATGTAACGAACAACAATAACGTGTGAACAAAACGAGCAAACTGACAAAAGAAACATGGAAACGTCCACACGTCCAGAGCTGAAATTTGATTGGTTGAAATATCTTCTGTTGTGTAGCGAGGACCGAACGTGAACAAAAACTCAGACTTCAAGCAGAATACAGACATTTATGTACCAGGTGAGAGTAGCATTGTTCTTGTCTGGTCCAAAGTTTGGGTCTGAACAGAGAAAAAAAAAAAAAGAACTTTGGCTTCAAGGCCAGTGACCTGTAAATACAAACACGAGAATCGTGTTAGAGGAGCAGACAAAAGCATGTTACAGCACTGAGGTTTGAAGAAAGGAGACAAGATTCAGGACAGCAGCTGTCGGAAGGCCACGAGAAGACCATTGGTCATTTCATGGATGCGTCATAAAATTTTGGGGTCAAACCTCCTTGTAGCTTGTCAAAGTGTGTCAATGTAACCAGACAGCAGCTGCTTAGAAATGGATGCATGATGATATTTAATATCATTACTCATAAGAAATATAAAAAAATATAACAGCCTCTTATAAAATCAGCGCAGGTGTAGCGCAGTCATAGTGACTTAGCTTATGAAGATTAAAGAACTAGGTCGTAACAAGGTTATGCGGCAGCCCCACTCGGTAAAGTATAATATCTAGCACTTATTCCAGAAGTTATCTCTACAATGAAGAAGAAATCCCTGGAAGGCTGGCCACACTTAGACACACTGTACACAAGGCAGCTAGGACAATGGACGAAAATAAAAAGATATTTACTTGAAAAACAATCCGTGTTTTATGAAGGAAGGATTTATAAAGAGTGTTTAAAGAGAGCACTTGAAAAAGCGAAACCATATTAAAAATGGAAGGATGAAAACAAATAACAAAAGAATCGGCTGCTGGTCTCTCAGCATAGGTCCTGCACGCGATATCAAGGGAGGAAGTGATAAAGGCCAAAGTGGCAATGAGAGGTCAGCCATGATGAAAATGTCAAGATTTGTTCCGAATCCAAAAGGGAACTCCTCTTGCCTGCCTAGCAGGGAATCTAACATTTAAATAGAACATTATTCTGGAATGATAGAACGTTCCAGAAAGTTCTGTTCACCTTCCAGGTGCATAGTGGATGAAAGCTGGACTTAACACATTTCTAGTCAAGGTCACGAGTACTGCCCATCTTAGTTGTGTTGTTAAAAGAAATAGTAGACAAGAAAGATTTGATTGTTGATGGCGACGTGAAGATTCTGTAATAAACTTATAATATAGCACTAGGGGCTGGGGGTACGAGCAATGGGGGCCCGGGGGTACGAGCACTGGAGGCTGGGGGTACGAGCACTGGGGGCTGGGGGTACGAATAATGGGGGCCTG
Organism: Achatina immaculata; assembly: GCA_009760885.1. Taxonomy (NCBI): domain Eukaryota; kingdom Metazoa; phylum Mollusca; class Gastropoda; order Stylommatophora; family Achatinidae; genus Lissachatina; species Lissachatina immaculata. Next base: position 66,521,989 of record CM019702.1, read on the forward strand.
GAGTACGAGCATTGGGGCCCGGGCGTACGATCAATGGGGGCCCGGGATACGAGCACACAAACGTACACATACATGCCTGACTAACATTCATCACCAAACTTTCATTCCAGCTTATTCATTCAAAATCACTTTAGAACTAATGCTAATGTAGATTTAAAGGAAAATAATAGTTCTGAAATGAGGAGCTGTTACATATAATCTCTCAATCACACATTCGGTCATATAATCTCTCAATCACACATTCGGTCATATAATCTCTCAATCACACATTCGGTCATATAATCTCTCAATCATACATTCGGTCATACAATCTCTCAATCACACATTCGGTCATATAATCTCTCAATCTACATTCGGTCATATAATCTCTAACTCATACATTCGGTCATATAATCTCTCACTCATACATTCGGTCATATAATCTCTCACTCATACATTTGGTCATATAATCTCTCACTCATACATTCGGTCATATAATCTCTCACTCACACATTCGGTCATATAATCTCTCACCCATACATTCAGTCATATAATAACTCATCCATACATTTAGTCATATAATATATAAATAAGACATAAAATCACAGCCAAACTGATCAATTTATTTGCTTAAAAGAATGATTACAGATACTCTGTAAGCATGTAATGATTGCTGTGATAGTAATGCTATTAGGAAAACAGATGTGTAATGGGGGGAGGAGGGGAGTTAATAAAAAATCAAATAAGTAATATACAAGTATGAAATTAAGTGAAGGAATTTCGTTTATGAGCTTTTTTCACATAGGAGGATTGGAAGGGTATTCCAGAGGAGAGCAACAGAGTAAGCAAAGGGTCTTTTTGTACGGGTAGGGAGTGTGGTGAGGTTGTCATTTCATCATGGTGTGTACGGTAAAATCAACCAACAAACCAGGCTCCGTCACCATGTAAAACATGCCATCTCCTAACCTGCTGATTTAGCTCCATCATCATGTAAAACATGCCAACTCCTAACCTGCTGATTTAGCTCCATCACCATGTAAAACATGCCATCTCCTAACCTGCTGATTTAGCTCCATCACCATGTAAAACATGCCAACTCCTAACCTGCTGATTTAGCTCCATCACTATGTAAAACATGCCATCTCCTAACCTGCTGATTTAGCTCCATCACCATGTAAAACATGCCAACTCCTAACCTGCTGATTTAGCTCCATCACCATGTAAAACATGCTATCTCCTAACCTGCAGATTTAGCTCCATCATCATGTAAAACATGCCAACTCTTAACCTGCTAGCGGAGCTATATCTTCATGTACTTCTTGGAGTTTTTGCCATTTTGATCTGCTTTGGCCGGCTAACCTTGTTGATGGTTGTATTAGAATATTGATAATCCTGTCTATGTGTAGGGACATAAACAGTTCTAAGGACCCATTCTTAATGTTAACGTGAAGAGAGAGAGAGAGTGTGAGGGTGAGAGAGAGAGAGAGTGAGGGTGAGAGAGAGAGTGAGGGTGAGAGAGAGGGTGAGAGAGAGAGTGAGGGTGAGAGAGAGTGAGGGTGAGAGAGAGAGTGTGGGTGAGAGAGAGTGAGGGTGAGAGAGAAGTGAGGGTGAGAGAGAGAGTGAGGGTGAGAGAGAGTGAGGGTGAGAGAGAGAGAGTGAGGGTGAGAGAGAGTGAGGGTGAGAGAGAGAGTGATGGTGAGAGAGAGAGAAGTGAGGGTGAGAGAGAGTGAGGGTGAGAGAGAGAGTGAGGGTGAGAGAGAGTGGGTGAGAGAGTGAGGGTGAGAGAGAGAGTGAGAGAGAGAAAGTGAGGGTGAGAGCGAGAGAGAAAGTGAGGGTGAGAGAGAGAGAGAAAGTGAGGGTGAGAGAGAGAGTGAGTGAGGGTGAGAGAGAGAGTGAGGGTGAGAGAGAAAGTGGGGTGGAGAGAGAGAGAGTGAAGGTGAGAGAGGAGAGAAGTGAGGGTGAGAGAGAGAGAGAGTGAAGGTGAGAGAGAGAGAAAGTGAGGTGAGAGAGAGTGGGTGAGAGAGAGAGAGTGAGGTGAGAGAGAGAGTGAGGGTGAGAGAATGAGGGTGAGAGAGAGAGAGAGAAAGTGAGGGCGAGAGAGAGAGTGAGGGTGAGAGAGAGAAAGTGAGGGTGAGAGAGGAGTGAGGGAGAGAGAGTGAGGGTGAGAGATAGAGTGAGGGTGAGAGAGAGTGAGGGTGAGAGAGAGAGAAAGTGAGGGTGAGAGAGAGTGAGGGTGAGAGAGAGAAAAAGTGAGGGCGAGTGAGAGAGTGAAGGTAAGAGAGAGTGAGGGTGAGAGAGAGAGTGAGGGTGAGAGAGAGTGAGGGTGAGAGAGAGTAAGGGTGAGAGAGAGTGAGGGTGAGAGAGAGTGAGAGTGAGAGAGAGTGAGGGTGAGAGAGAATGAGGGTGAGAGAGAGTGAGGGTGAGAGAGTGAGGGTGAGAGAGAGAGCGAGGGTGAGAGAGAGAGTGAGGGTGAGAGAGAGTGAGGGTGAGAGAGAGTGAGAGTGAGAGAGAGAGTGAGAGTGAGAGAAAGAGAGTGAGGGTGAGAGAGAGAGTGAGAGAGAGAGTGAAAGTGAGAGAGAGAGAGAGAGCGACCGTAGATGAAATTTAAAAAATACGTTTTTCTAAAACTGCTTCATTCACTTTGAGCGTATCTGTACTACATTATATCACCTACCGATCCCTCATTTTGCTGGAGCAGGATAGAAGCCGGTGGTGTTTGTGCACTCCATTTGACTTGACAGAATATATCTGCACAATTTTTTTTAATGTACAGTATCTGAAAAAAAAATAAGAACCGAAAATATCTAGATCTGTCAATTACTTATTTAGTTACAAAAATTTAAATAATCAACAGTTGTTACACAGTTCAGCGTATTATCAGTTTTATCATAGAATAATAATGTGACATAAATATAGTTAGAAAATGCTGAAATGTAACATTCAATATATAGGGGTTCTAAAACAGAATTAAGCAGCCATTGCACGCAGGCGCGCGCGCACAGAGAGAGAGAGAGAGAGAGAGAAAGAGATATTGATTGATTGATTGATCTTTATTTCAAAAGGGTTATAATTGGGCACACAGGCCCGTCTGACATCCTGCCCTTTATCATACATCTTTCACTCTATTCCAGACATTCTACAAATATGCTGTTCATATAACAAACATAACTAACATTGAAGCTAAGAGACATAAAATAAAATATAACATTTACGTTTCGCTCTTAAACATTCACTCACTACAGAAGTAACTACATACATTATAAATGACTATCTACTAAACAAAATTTTCGGGACTATTCAGAAAACAATTAATTGTATTCGGTGTCTGTAAGAACAGCTTAAGATAACTTTTAAGTTTTATAATTCATGGAGGCATGTAGTCGATATCAAATAGATATTGGGAAAGCTTGTAGTTGTAGGAAGGAGTATAATTTATATTTTTTAATAGGATGGGAGGGTATTCCAAAGATGAGCAGCAGAATAACTAAAGCTTTTCTTGTAAAGATCAAGTCTAGGTTTTGGAAGACATATGTTGTTCAAGCGTTGGCTGCACTTTGGGCTAAATTTAAACAGGTTCCATAGATAAGGCGGGGCATGCCCTGAAAGAATTTGATGTACTAACTTGGCTTTGTTGAAGAGGAACCTGTTCTTAAGAGGCAGTATTTTGATACGTTTGTGATGGTTAGTTGTTTGTGCTTGATCTTTGTCATTAATAAGCTTTACTGCTCGCTTTTGGAGTGAGCAAAGCCTCTTTGTATTTGACACTGAGCAACCATCCCAAACTGTGAGCAATAGTCTAAATGTGTTGTATATGAGATATGTAGTATATCTTCCTAGTGTCTTGATCGACGAAGTGCTTAATTTTAGCTAATTGGTATACTTTTTGTGCGATGAGTTTTGTTAGACATTGCACATAAGAGTTCCAGGTCAGATGTTGGTCAATTATAAGACCTAGTGTTTTGTGCTCGCTAACGTTTTCTATCTGTGATGTTTCTGTACAGAGCCGAAGTGTTGTTTTGTTGCGTTTTGTAGTTTCTGTCTTGTTGTTATGAGCATTGATTTTGATTTATCGGTGTTTATAATCATGCCATTATTTTTGCTCCATCCAATTAAATTGTATAACTCGACCTGAAGAGTTGATTCTAGATTAACACAATCGTAGAGAAAGAGAGAGAGAGAAATTGCTGAAATTCGCATACAATTATTGACATAATTTACCTAATTATTGTGAATATTCGAACTATTACATTTGACAGGTTTTTTAAATGTTACGGCTAAGTTAACGATCAAGTTAAAAAGTTCAAAGGAAAAAAATGTATATTTCACATATATGATATATGATATGATGTGCAGAAAGTTCAACTTGCAAATAAGCTGTTTTAGCATCTGTTACCATGCAATAACCAGATCTGGAAAATACAATTTAAACAACTAACTTTGTAGATTCTGGTTGCACTTTTGTCAAATGTGTTTTATTCATATGTGAAAAATTGACAATTCTAATATGCTCTTGTAGTCATCATCATCATCAGGTGCCGTGCTGACTGGCGTTGGCTATTATGCTTCTCCAGAGTACACGATCCTTCATGCATCAAGTTGGTGATCTCCTCTCACACCATCCGGTCAGACTGTCCAGTATCATTTCTCTTGGTCTTTCTCTTGATCTCTTCCTTCTATTTTTCTGTTGTTATAATATTTTCAATGCCCCCTCTTCTCATTGCATGTCCTATGAAAGTACATTGTCTCTCTCTTATCTTTCTGACAAGGTTTTTTGTCTCTCCAGCTCTTCTCATACATTCTCATTAGTATTTTTGCTGTCCAGGGGATTCGCAACATTCTTCTAATAAACCACATTTCTGCTGCTTCCAATGATTTTTGTGCAGACTTGCTATTGTCATGATTCACTTCCATATAACAAGATAGGTTCAATATAGCATTTTAGGACTCGTTTTCAACATTCATTGATAAAGATGTGTTAGCTAATATGTTTCTCATTCTCTGAAATGCAGTTTGCTTGGCCTATTCTGTTCTTAATTTCTGTTTTGCATTTCCCATCTGAAGTTATTACTGCTCCAAGGTATTTGAATTTCTGCACCTGCTTTAGAATGGTTCCGTTTAATTTTATACTGCAGTGGTGGATTCTGTTTCTTAGATATAACCATAGTCTCTGTCTTTTTCATGTTCAAAGTAAGGCCTTTCTGTTCATTTTCTTTGGCGACTTTATCCAAGAGATTTTGCAGGTCTTGTTGGTTCTCAGCTATCAGTACTGTGTCGTCAGCATACCGAAGATTGTTAATATTGTATCTCCAATTTGTATGCCTGGTTCTGTGATGATTGTTCTTAGAATATTCTCGCTGTACAGAGAAAAAAGGTCTGGAGATAGTACACATCCTTGTCGCACCCCTTGTTTTATAGGTTGGTATTTTCCTATTCTATTTTCAAATCGAACTGCTGCTTCTTGCTACGAGTATAGATGTTTTACAATCCTCAAGTCTTTGCCGTCTATTGATGTCTTCAAGCATTTAATAATTTCACTATTTTTCACCTTATCAAATGCCTTGGTGTAATCAATGAAGCATAAGTAGAGATCTTTCTGTCTAAAGCTCTTTCTGTTAGTGTTCGTAAAGCATAAATGGCATTGTGTGTTCCCTTTCCTTCAACAAATCCAAACTGTTCATCTGCTATTTCCATTTTTATCTTTTTCCTTGTTCTTCTCATAATGATTCTCAGAAGTAGCTTCGTTATGTGACATGAGAGGCTGATAGTCCGGTGGTCGTCACATTCCTTTGCACCTGATTTCTTTGTCAGTGCTATAAACGTGGATTTAATCAGGTCACTGGGAATATAACCACTGTTGTAAATCATTCAGTAACTTGGTTATTATTTTTATTCCTGTCTCCTCTAGTGCCTCTATTTCTTCTATTGTTATATTATCAGGCCCAGTCGCTTTTCCTTTCTTCATGTGTTTGATGGCATCTATGATTTCATCTTCATGTATTGGCGGTCCATCACAGTTTTCAGTATCTGGTGTTAATTCTGGTCTTTCTCCTCCATATAGCTCACCGATATACTCTGTCCACCTGTCCACAATGTCTTCTTTTCCCATTAACATTTTACCTTCTTTCGATTTCAGGCATCCTGTGGTATATTTTGTTTTCCTGGCTGTGAGTTCATTAATTCGTTTATGCATGTTTTTGCTGTCTTTATTATGAGCGTCCTCCATCTGTCTGCGCTGTTCATTTAACCACACTTCTTTTGCTTCTCTGCATTTGCGTCTTATTTCTTTATTTATCTTGCTATATTTTTCCTCGTTATTTTTACTCCTCCTCCTCTTGTCCATCAGTCCTAAGCTCTTGTAGTGTGAAAAACAAATGAAGATTATTTTAAATTTGCCTCAGGGAGTCTGAGATAGCTTAGGCGGCGTTCAAGGAAGCCCCAGGAAGCTTGAGACAGCTTAGGCGGAGTTCAAGGACCCCAGGAAGCTTGAGACAGCTTAGATAGAGTTCAAGGACCCCAGGAAGTTGAGACAGCTTAGATAGAGTCAAGGAGCCCCAGGAAGCTTGAGACAGCTTAGATAGAGTTCAAGGACCCCAGGAAGCTTGAGACAGCTTAGATAGAGTTCAAGGACCCCAGGAAGCTTGAGACAGCTTAGATAGAGTTCAAGGACCGCAGGAAGATTGAGACAGCTTAGATAGAGTTCAAGGACCCCAGGAAGATTGAGACAACTTAGGCGGCTTCAAAGTCCCCAGGAAGCTTGAGACAACTTAGGCGGTCTTCAAAGTCCCCAGGAAGCTTGAGACAACTTAGGCAGTCTTCAAAGTCCCCAGGAAGATTGAGACAACTTAGGCGGGTTCAAAGTCCCCAGGAAGATTGAGACAACTTAGGCGGTGTTCAAAGTCCCCAGGAATTGAGACAACTTAGGTGGTGTTCAAAGGTCCCCAGGAAGATTGAGACAACTTAGGCGGTGTTCAAAGTCCCCAGGAAGCTTGAGACAACTTAGGCGGTCTTCAAAGTCCCCAGGAAGCTTGAGACAACTTAGGCGGTGTCAAAGTCCCCAGGAAGCTTGAGACAACTTAGGCGGTGTTCAAGGACCCCAGGAAGATTGAGAACTTAGGCGGTGTTCAAAGTCCCCAGGAAGATTGAGACAACTTAGGCGGTGTTAAAGGGCCCCTACGAGCAAAGTTTGAATATTTCTCTGTTTCATTATACAAATACTACCAACAAAATTGTTTCGCACAAAATTTCTACATTGTATTAAAACATTATTAATCACAACAATGTTCGTTGAAATAGTATTAGTTACAACAGTATTTGTTGCAATATATTAGATACAACATTATCGTATTAGCAACTGAACGGAAGTCTTTTATCTGTCTCGTTCTTTTCCTTTCATTACTTCTTCCTTCTCAAGAAACTTCTTCTTCTCCTCCTCCTTCTTCCTCTTCTTTCTGCGTTCCAGGTTGTTGGTCACACCAGATCCTGATCCCTGTCGACAGGGCAAAGTCCGGAGTCCTCTCCAGATCCTGATAGGGCCCCAAAGCTGTTGCCACAGGCTCATATCTTCAGGCCGTGTCTCGCGCCTCAGGCCCGCATAGTTTGGGCACTCCTGTAGGGTATAAGAAAGATTAATTTAAGTTCACAAATTCTATTCACGACAATATTGTAGCTAGAACAGCAGAAAATTTGAGAAAGCTGTTATAAGAACGCCAGCAACGACGACGGCAACGACTGCAGCAGAAACACTTGACAAAAGTTTATGGACATCCATTTTGGTATCACACTGTGCGGCCAGCTTCGCCTAGTTCGTAAAGTAACATAAAATCATACATTTACTATGTCAAAACCAATCCCATATCGGTGTTCTAGTTCATTATACAAAGAAAAAATACTCGTATAGAAAACGTGTACTCTTATTTCTTATATCTCAGTGTAAATGACTTTTTTGTACCCCAAGAAAAAAGGAAACTTAGAAAAAACAAGAAATGATTCTATTATCTTTGATACTTATCTCCCTTTGGTCAAACATCTATAGTCTCCCCTTTCGTCATGTCCTAAACGGCCATGTCCTAAACATCAAAGGGAGCCTAACAAATCCGTGGTTTGGAAAGAACAATTAAAATAGCAATTATTGCTAGAAGGTTCGAGTAGGAGAGCGTGTGGCTTAGTCTTAAATCACCTGCTGTACATAACTGACCCCAGGTCAGTCAGGGGTGAAAAGAGCAAGAAACTTAAGTAGGTCACGAGCGAAAAAGAATGTCATGGCCAGTGGAAGAAAAGTCAAATAATGAGCAACAGCGAGGTTCTAAACTCTGAGAAACAGAGAGCATGGGGGACAGGGTCGTTATTACCATGATATTTAGGGAGTGGGGGTGGGGCGACCAAAAAGGCCACATCTAAACACAAAAAAAAACAAAAAACACAAAAGATTTGTAATGGCTGTCATCATCATCATCATCATGTGCCGTGCCGACTGGCGTTGGCTATTATGCTTCTCCAGAGTACACGATCCTTCATGCAGGCCATCAGTTCAGTTGGTGATCTCCTCTCACACCACCGGTCAGACTGTCCAGTATCATTTCTCTTGGTCTTTCTCTTGATCTTCTGCCTTTTATTTTTCCTGTTGTTATAATATTTTCAATGCCCCTTTCTCATTGCATGTCCTATGAAAGCACATTGTCTCTCTTATCTTTTGACAAGATTTTTTGTCTCTCAGCTCTTCTCATACATTCTTCATTAGTTATTTTTGCTGTCCAGGGGATTCGCAACTTCTTCTAATAAACCACATTTCTGCTACTTCCAATGATTTTTGTGCAGACCTGCCTATCGTCCGTGATTCGCATCCATATAACAAGATAGGTTCAATATAGCATTTTAGGACTCGTTTTCTAACATGATAAGGATGTGTTGGATAATATGTTTCTCATTCTCTGAAATGCAGTCTTTGCTTGGCCTATTCTGTTCTTAATTTCTGTTCTGCATTTCCCATCTGAAGTTATTACTGCTCCAAGGTATTTGAATTTCTGCACCTGCTTTAGAATAGTTCCGTTTAATTTTATACTGCATGCTGGTGGATTCTGTTTCTTAGATATAACCATAGTCTCTATCTTTTTAATGTTCAAAGTAAGGCCTTTCTATTCATTTTCTTGGCGACTTTATCCAAGAGATTTTGCAGGTTTTGTGGTTCTCAACTATCAGTACTGTGTCGTCAGCATACCGAAGATTGTTAATATTGTATCCTCCAATTTGTATGCCTGGTTCTGTGATGATTGTTCTTAGAATATTCTCGCTGTACAGAGAAAAAAGGTCTGGAGATAGTACACATCCTTGTCGCACCCCTTGTTTTATAGGTTGGTATTTTCCTATTCTATTTCAACTCGAATTGCTGCTTCTTGCTGCCAGTATAGATGTTTACAATCCTCAGGTCTTTGCCGTCTATATTGATGTCTTCAAGCATTTTAATAATTTCATTAAGTTTCACCTTGTCGAATGCCTTGGTGTAATCAATGAAGCACAAGTAGAGATCTTTCTGTACTTCTAAAGTCCCCAGGAAGCTTGAGACAACTTAGGCGGTCTTCAAAGTCCCCAGGAAGCTTGAGACAACTTAGGCGGTGTTCAAAGTCCCCAGGAAGCTTGAGACAACTTAGGCGGTGTTCAAGGACCCCAGGAAGATTGAGACAACTTAGGCGGTGTTCAAAGTCCCCAGGAAGATTGAGACAACTTAGGCGTGTTCAAAGTCCCCAGAAACTTAAGACAGCTTAGGTGGCGTTAAAGGGCCCCTACGAGCACAGTTTGAATATTTCTCTGTTTCATTATATAAATACTACCAACAAAATTGTTTCGCACAAAATTTCTACATTGTATTACAAACATTATTAATCACAACACTGTTCGTTGAAATAGTATTAGTTACAACAGTATTTGTTGCAATATTATTAGATACAACATTATCGTATTAGCAACTGAACGGAAGTCTTTTATCTGTCTCGTTCTTTCCTTTCATTACTTTTCCTTCTCAAGAAACTTCTTCTTCTCCTCCTCCTCCTCTTCCTTCTTCTTCCTCTGCGTTCCAGGTTGTTGGTCACACCAGATCCTGATCCCTGTCGACAGGGCAAAGTCCGGAGTCCTCTCCAGATCCTGATAGGGCCCCAAAGCTGTTGCCACAGGCTCATATCTTCAGGCCGTGTCTCGCGCCTCAGGCCCGCATAGTTTGGGCACTCCTGTAGGGTATAAGAAAGATTAATTTAAGTTCACAAATTCTATTCACGACAATATTGTAGCTAGAACAGCAGAAAATTGAGAAAGCTGTTATAAGAACGCCAGCAACGACGACGGCAACGACTGCAGCAGAAACACTTGACAAAAGTTTATGGACATCCATTTTGGTATCACACGGTGCGGCCAGCTTCGCCTAGTTCGTAAAGTAACATAAAATCATACATTTACTATGTCAAAACCAATCCCATATCGGTGTTCTAGTTCATTATACAAAGAAAAATACTCGTATAGAAAACGTGTACTCTTATTTCTTATATCTCAGTGTAAATGACTTTTTTGTACCCCAAGAAAAAAGGAAACTTAGAAAAAACAAGAAATGATTCTATTATCTTTGATACTTATCTCCCTTTGGTCAAACATCGTATAGTCTCCCCTTTCGTCATGTCCTAAACGGCCATGTCCTAAACATCAAAGGGAGCCTAACAAATCCGTGGTTTGGAAAGAACAATTAAAATAGCAATTATTGCTAGAAGGTTCGAGTAGGAGAGCGTGTGGCTTAGTCTTAAATCACCTGCTGTACATAACTGACCCCAGGTCAGTCAGGGGTGAAAAGAGCAAGAAAACTTAAGTAGGTCACGAGCGAAAAAGAATGTCATGGCCAGTTGAAGAAAAGTCAAATAATGAGCAACAGCGAGGTTCTAAACTCTGAGAAACAGAGAGCATGGGGGACAGGGTCGTTATTACCAAGACATTTAGGGAGTGGGGGTGGGGGCGACCAAAAAGGCCACATCTAAAAAAAAAAAAACAAAAACACAAAAGGTTTGTAATGGCTGTCATCATCATCATCATCATGTGCCGTGCCGACTGGCGTTGGCTATTATGCTTCTCCAGAGTACACGATCCTTCATGCAGGCCATCAGTTCAGTTGGTGATCTCCTCTCACACCATCCTGTCAGACTGTCCAGTATCATTTCTCTTGGTCTTTCTCTTGATCTTCTGCCTTTTATTTTTCCTCTTGTTATAATATTTTCAATGCCCCCTCTTCTCATTGCATGTCCTATGAAAGCACATTGTCTCTCTCTTATCTTTTTGACAAGATTTTTTGTCTCTCCAGCTCTTCTCATACATTCTTCATTAGTTATTTTTGCTGTCCAGGGGATTCGCAACATTCTTCTAATAAACCACATTTCTGCTGCTTCCAATGATTTTTGTGCACACTTGCCTATTGTCCATGATTCACTTCTATATAACAAGATAGGTTCAATATAGCATTTTAGGACTCGTTTTCTAACATGATAAGGATGTGTTGGATAATATGTTTCTCATTCTCTGAAATGCAGTCTTTGCTTGGCCTATTATGTTCTTAATTTCTGTTCTGCATTTCCCATCTGAAGTTATTACTGCTCCAAGGTATTTAAATTTCTGCACCTGCTTTAGAATAGTTCCGTTTAATTTTATACTGCATGCTGGTGGATTCTGTTTCTTAGATATAGCCATAGTCTCTATCTTTTTAATGTTCAAAGTAAGGCCTTTCTATTCATTTTCTTTGGCGACTTTATCCAAGAGATTTTGCAGGTTTTGTTGGTTCTCAACTATCAGTACTGTGTCGTCAGCATACCGAAGATTGTTAATATTGTATCCTCCAATTTGTATGCCTGGTTCTGTGATGATTGTTCTTAGAATATTCTCGCTGTACAGAGAAAAAAGGTCTGGAGATAGTACACATCCTTGTCGCACCCCTTGTTTTATAGGTTGATATATTCCAGTTTTATTTTCAACTCGAATTGCTGCTTCTTGCTACCAGTATAGATGTTTTACAATCCTCAGGTCTTTGCCGTCTATATTGATGTCTTCAAGCATTTTAATAATTTCATTATGTTTCACCTTGTCGAATGCCTTGGTGTAATCAATGAAGCACAAGTAGAGATCTTTCTGTACTTCTAAAGCTCTTTCTGTTAGTGTTCGTAAAGCATAAATGGCATTGTGTGTTCCCTTTCCTTCAACAAATCCAAACTGTTCATCTGCTATTTCCATTTTTATCTTTTTCCTTGTTCTTCTCATAATGATTCTCAGAAGTAGCTTCGTTATGTGACATGAGAGGCTGATAGTCCGGCGGTCATCACATTCCTTTGCACATAGTTTCTTTGGTAGTGCTATAAACGTGGATTTAATCAGGTCACTGGGAATATAACAACTGTTGTAATGTCTGTGCCATTTCTAATATTCGCATTACCACAGGTCAGACCACCCTATGTGCAGGCAGACAATATTTAAACTTTCAGGATGTGGAGAGAGGGGGGGGGGGCTCTCGATTCCTACTTCCCCACTAACACAAACCTTAGATACTGACACCTTAGTTTGCCTCACTAGAGCGGGAAAGGAGTCGGTCCAGACCACAACCAGTATTACAAGCCGATATAATAAAAGCTGACCATGACCTTAATTCACTTTTCTGAAGTTTTCCCTGGACGAGGCACTGTCACAAGAGGTAGGGACCTCAATCTTGGTGGAGCCAGTTGAGAAGCTTGACATGGTATCTCATGCCATCCTCTGTTCTCCTGTGATTCGTGGCATGAAGGTACCCACGACATCTTATATAAACGTAACTATGGCTACCATTGTTATCAAACCAATGGGTACTGATTTGTGAAACATTAAAATAAGATGGCACAGCAATTATATGTAATAGAGAGCCAGCCAATCAGCTCGCTATACTGAATGTGACGTGAAATAGCAAACAAGATACAGCCAATCAGCTCGCTATACTGAATGTGACGTGAACACCAAACAAGGTACAGCCAATCAGCTCGCTATACTGAATGTGACATGAAACAGCAAACAAGATACAGCCAATCAGCTCGCTATACTGAATGTGACGTGAACAGCAATACTGAATGTAACGTGAACAGCAAACAAGATACAGTCAATCAACTCACTATTCTGAATGGTGACATATAACACCAAGAGAGGTCCAGTCAGTCAACTCACTATACTCACACACAAGAGGCAGATGATGTAGACAAAATTATCTGTTTTTCTTTGTCCAGGTCGACATAGAATAACATATATTTGATACGAGAGTTATTTAAATGAACATAAATGTTTTTCTTGAAACGAATGAGAGATTTATTGTATCATTGTTGTGTACACACCAAGTGTAGAAGCACAGAACCTTCATATAGAGGACGCCTTGGTTCTGACCTTCAAGCTGGCAGAACTAACTGAAGAAAGAGAAATTTTCCCCTTAACTTCTCCTTCTTCTCTCTTTATTTCTTTGGCCACTGGCCTTTTATACTCCACTTCTCACCCTTACAGTGTCTTGCTCAGTTTTATCCTCCATACTTTTTATAGCAGTCTCTTATACAGTTATATATCTTTGTAGCTTGGAATGATGATGATGATGATGATTTCTGTAAACGTTCCATAAAATTCTCTACTGCAAAGTGTTCCATTGAATGTATACGATGTGTGTTGAAAACTTGCCACTAAAAAGACCGGAAGTCTCGCCATTGCAAGTTTAGAAAAACAGCTTTCGTGAAATGATCGGTGAGATAGCATAGTTCTCCGCGGCTTGTAAGTAGGAAATGCCAAACCCTGTCTCTAATGTTTGTCCTGCTCCTACTGATAAACTAGTTTACACCTGCAGATTCGGTGCTGGGACAAGATTTGTCAAGGATTCTGGTGGTAGTGGATACTGTTAAGAAATGTAGTTTTTAAGACTTTAAGAATTCAAGTAAAATATTGTAATATACTTTCCATCCGTCTTCTTCTGTACTTCATAATCATAACGGCACAAGCTGCAAATAGTAGACGTTCTCAGTTCTAGTAGTAGTAGTAGTAGTAGTAGTAGTAGTAGTAGTAGTAGTAGTAGCAGTAGTAGATGTAGTAGTAGTAGTAGTAGTAGTAGTAGTAGATGTAGTAGTAGTAGTAGTAGTAGTAGTAGAAGTAGTAGTAGTAGTAGTGGTTGTAGTAGTAGTAGTAGTAGTAGTAGTAGTGGTAGTAGTAGTAGTAGTAGTAGTAGTAGTAGTAGTAGAAGAAGAAGAAGAAGAAGAAGACTTCTCTGAGTGACACATTCAAAACTTATGAAAATGTCTTCCATGGAGCATACTCTGGAGAGATTTTATCTCTCTGGACGAAGTCCAGTTGTTTCCTGTTGTGAAACTAATATAATGATACAGCCCCGAGCTTCGTCTACCAAAGAACGCTCTAATGATGTCCAGTTTAGGACAAGGCGGGCAGTGACTCTCCTATCTTACTAGATCGTTAAACTCCGGCAGGCCTCCGGCAATCTCCGCCACGCCCCCGGCAATCTCCGCTTGTCTCCGGTACCTTTCATCAGGACATCGCATCGATTTTGTCTTGGCAGTAGGAGTACTTAACGCAAATTGATTTCGGAATCTTTGCCCTTGTGTCCTCATTAAAGAACAGTCGAGGTTTAATTGTGGAAAAATCTACCAGAACCAGGCGTGCCAAGATAAATTAAAACAGTGAGGGAAAACAAAGAAAAGATATATGTAGGCTGCGTTTACCCTCTCCTCCAATTTATCTCTCTCTCTCCGTCTTTTTTTTTCTTTATCACTCTTTATCTGTCCTGTGTCTCTCGGAATGCAGTTCCACCTCTCTCTCTATATATACATATATATATATATGTATATATATATATAACTTGTTATATATATATATATATATATATATGTATATATATATAACTTGTTATTTCTCTTTCACAGATTTATTTATCTCTTCTCCTTTTTCTCCTTCTCTCTGTTTCGGTCTGTCCTAATCCTCTCTTTCTGCTCTATGTTTCTTTCGCTGTCCCTCATCTGCCTCTTCCTTTCTGTCTATTTTTCCCCTCTCTGTTTATCTCCACAACATCTCTCTGTCATACCCAGTCACTTAACTTTCTGTCATATACGTCACTTCACTTTTTGTCACAGTCACTTGAGTCTTTGAGTCTTTGTCACACACAGCCACTTGATCCTCTGTCACATATAGTCACTTGACTGTCACAAAATATTCGCTTGAATCTATCACATAGTCACTTGACTCTATCAACACAATCACTTGACTCTCTAATACACAAAGTTACTTAATAACTAGATAAGACATTCATACAGAGGTAAATGTTAAATATTTGTATCCTAGAGTCTGAGAGCTTGAGAGTCCATAGTCCACATAAAAGAGGAAACTGGTTTATTCTTGGACCTGGTTACTATAAAGAGCCGGATTTGGCTTAAATATTGCTTTGTCTCGCCATCATTTAAAAAAAAAATAATAAAAAATCCCCTCTTTTTCTCTTGTACTTTCGGAACAATGAGATGAATACTCCACAAGCCACCATTTTTGTAATTCTAAACATTATTCAAGCGAGAGTCCAGTTTTTTTTGTGCTGGACTTCAAATCACCGGCTTTGGTCTTTTCAGTCCGTCCAACACTGCAAAGGTCAACGGCACGAACTGACCTCAGCCAGGTCAGCACGAGTGTGACGTCATGAGCTGCTGGTTATCCCGGCCCCTCGGCTTTTGGTACCAGTTAATCGTAATCTTGCAAAAGGTCAGTGGCAGGTCATACTCCGTCCAGGAACCCTACAAAATCGATGAGGAGAGTAACAGCCCACAGGGAGGATGGAACTCACCTCAACCTTGAACTTTTTAAAACGCTGACTAATAAATGAAAAAATAGAAAGCGAAACTTAGAGACAAATTTATTACATCACACAAACGTGAAATGAAAGTGAATCTTTATATCACAACCACGAAGTGGAAGACTGCTTTCTGCGGGCAAAAGTCCAGTAGATGTGTCTGAAACAAAACAGTGAAAATCTGCTTGCTGTGTTCCAACAAATCTCAGGATGTGAAGATATAACGGCGAAGTTGTACAGGAGTGGATGTGAAGATACAACGGCGAAGTTGTACAGGAGTGGATGTGAAGATACAACGGTGAAGTTGTACAGGAGTGGATGTGAAGAGACAACGGCGAAGTTGTACAGAAGTGGATGTGAAGAGACAACGGCGAAGTTGTACAGGAGTGGATGTGAAGATACAACGGTGAAGTTGTACAGGAGTGGATGTGAAGATAGAACGGCGAAGTTGTACAGAAGTGGGTGGACGAGACATGTTACAGAGCAGAACTTCTGCTGGAAGGGAATTTTGGGCAATGTCTTGTCAATTACCTCAATGAAAATGCAGTAGTATAGAAAACAATAAGATTATATGGGGCTGAGAGACACAGAGTGAGAGAAAGAGAGAAAGAGAGAGAGAGGGGGGAGGGGAGAGAAGAGAGAGATTGATTGATTGATTGATTGATTGATCTTTATTTCAAAAGGGTTAAGAATTGGGCACGCAGGCCCGTCTGACATTCTGCCCTTTATCATACATCTTTCACTCTATTCCAGACATTCTACAAATATGCTGTTCATATAACAAACATAACTAACATTGAAGCTGAGAGACATAAAATAAAATATAACATTTACGTTTCGCTCTTACACATTCACTCAGTACAGAAATAACTATATACATTATAAATGACTATCTACTAAACAAAATTTTCGGGACTATTCAGAAAACAATTAATTGTATTCGGTGTCTGTAAGAGCAGCTTAAGATAACTTTTAAGTTTTATAATTCATGGAGGCATGTAGTCGACATCAAATAGATATTGGGAAAGCTTGTAGTTGTAGGAAGGAGTATAATTTATATTTTTTATATAGGATGGGAGGGTATTCCAAAGATGAGCAGCAGAATAACTAAAGCTTTTCTTGTAAAGATCAAGTCTAGGTTTTGGAAGACATATGTTGTTCAAGCGTTGGCTGCACTTTGGGTTAAATTTAAACAGGTTCCATAGATAAGGCGGGGCATGCCGTGAAAGAATTTGATGTACTAACTTGGCCTTGTTGAAGAGGAACCTGTTCTTAAGAGGTAGTATTTTGATACGTTTGTGATGATTAGTTGATTGTGCTTGATCTTTGTCACTAATAAGCTTTACTGCTCGAGAGGTGGACATAGATAGGGAATACTTTGTCTGTCATCAGAACTAATCGTTATGAGCTATTCTTTGAATTACTGATTGACGTTTTCAGTGAAGTGAAGATCGCGTGTACACAAGGAGCTTCCCAGACAAAGATAATGTACAGCGGTTGAGTTAACCAAGTGCTCAGAGAGAACAAGTTAGCCATGACTCAGAGAGAACTAGTTAGCCATTGACTCAGAGAGAACTAGTTAGCCTGACCCAGAGAGAACTAGTTAGCCAGTGACTCAGAGAGAACTAGTTAACATTGACTCAGAGAGACTAGTTAGCCATTCTCAGAGAGAACAAGTTAGCCAGTGACTCAGAGAGAACTAGTCAGACATT